>JAYJLU010388839.1:8835-20576 GCA_036873645.1 Minona dolichovesicula | reverse complement strand
CTATATGGCAGCGAGACCTGGACGATGACAAAACAACTCAACGACAGACTCGATGGCTGTTACACTCGTCTTCTACGCAGGGCCAAAAATATCACCTATAGGGACCACATCACCAACGCCACACTCTACCGCAACCTCCAAAAAGCATCAAAAACTGTCCAAGAACGCCGACTCCGCTTCATAGGACACTGTGCACGCAGCTCACAACCAGAGGCTCAACTGGTTCTCTGGGAGAGCAATGGACCCAGGAGAATTGGACAGGGCAATCGTAAGAGCTACAAAATCTGTCATGGAACAGTTCCCCGACCTACAACTGCACGACATCAAGAAAGCAGTAATTGACCGGGCGGCATGGAAAAATTTATGTGATTTCAACTAACTAGCCCTTTGTACTCTTGCATTATCTGTAATTTTTGTTCCCAATTTATTTCTTCAATAAATTGATTTTTGATGATGATGATAGTTCGCACCTTTGCATATCTTTAACCTTACGTAAATTATTTTCTTTATGCAATTTAGTTAGTAGTTCTCGTTAACTTGTTTTTTAAGAGAAGTACTGTATTTTTATGAGTCTATTTTGTGTTTTTGTAATTGTTTAATCCATATTGTCTCCTTTTTGGCATAATAATTATATTCCATAGTTTATTTTTGAGAAGGATAACGATTTATATATCAGCATCCTTTTATTAAATGGTATCTCTTAATGATAATATAACGGAATTTGGGAATTTAAACTGTTAATAATGCTTTTTAAGTGTTTGTCCCATTTTAGATTATTTTGGATTGTTAGTCCTAGGTGCTGTGTCTGTTTGTTCATTTATATGATCATTTCCTATTTTTAAGGAAATATTTAAATCAGCAATATTGTTTTGTTTCCTAAAGTTAATAAAATGAGTTTTTGATACATTAAGTGTTTCTAGGTAAGCCATAAACTTTATTGAAAGTTATTTAATGCTTTATTGCAATTTGTTGCGAGTGAACTATAATTTCTTTCGCTGCAAAATAAATTAGTATCATCTGCAAATAAGAATTTTTCGAATTTTTCAGCTATAGTTTCTTCATGTCATGCATTGACATATAATGAGAATAAAATGGGACCTAAGACACTCCAAAAGTTAAATCTATGCCAATCATTTTATTTTTGTCTTAAATTCTCTATAATGTAATCATGTGTTTTTATTAATGCGTCTATAGACCACAATAGTATACTATTGTGGTATTTACGAATCCAAATTGATTTATGTTATATTATTTTTCTGAATAAAGTGATCTACATCTTGAAATATAATAATTTTTCAAAGACTTTATTGAAAGATGACAGTAAAGAAATTGGTCGATAATTATTTGGGTCTAAATTATCTCCTTTTTTGTAAAGAGGAACTAATTTAGCAATTTTTAGGCAATCAGGGTATGCTCTCTCTTTAATTGCAAGATTAATAAGATTTGTCAATATTGGAGCTATTTAATAAGCTATACTGCTTATCTATATAAATCTATATATCTCATTCTCAACGCATCTTTACCTTTTAATAAAAGCTCTTCAAAATGATTCACATCCTTCCATTCTTACCTTATAGGTTAGTTCTTAGTCCCAATCTTTTCCTTGTAACACCGCTTCACTTTTATTTCTACTATGTCTATTTCCTATAATATAACGGAATTTAAACTGTTAATAATGCTTTTTAACCTCAATTTGTAATATCATTCTCTTGCTTATTGTATTTATAAAACATTTTTATCTGTTCTTCATGTATATTCAACACCTAATATTTAGTATAATTCCTAATTGTTATAAAAATATTAACACTATTATTATATATAGTTAAGCTACCGGTAATATTATAAACATTCAACTGAATTAATGCCATTTTTCACGTGGAATTAAGGGCGATAGAAAGTTTACGAGCCTTCTAATGGAAGATTATCCAATAAAATCATAAAATCTATCCAGCTATTATTTTTTAAATCTACAATCATTTTTAGTTACTTGTGGAGTCACATACATATTCCATGAATAATTACTACTTAAGGCGCCATGTAGAAACAATATAGTATTGTAATTGGAAGGACTTCGTCTAAAAATGTTTTTCAATCTGAAATAGTTAAATCATTCGCCCCATCTCTCTCTTTAAAGGAAAACAATTCTTAATCTTAGTAAAACAGTTTATTTCAAAAAAATCACATGAATAAACATTTAAAAAAAAGTAAAAACAATGCAATAGTCACCCTTTACAAGATAAACTTTTTAACATCCATTTGAAAAGCAAATCAATACACCGATACATTGAAATACATCATTATCGTAACATAATTAGAATTCTATCAGGTTTTCAATAAAATGCCCAGAAATTGACACTCACACACACTGTACATAATGGTGCTTGAATGTGGATGAACTTGCATGACAGAATATAGTAAATGATCATAATAATATTATGTACCGCATCTCTCTGCATAACATATTAGAAAACACACTAACAATAAAACTTACAACAATGAATAATATTGATTCGATTACGGTAAAGAGATTATTATAACAGCAGTAAAAAATTGAAACCAACATTAATTAACATTGTGTGTTTGTTTGACACGGAGTTCATAATGTCTTCTCACAATTCTTCATGCCGAGTGAGAGCTTCACCAAAATCTGTCGCTTGACTGCCAACGAAGACGTCGTGCTTATTGAGAACTTCTTCTTTGGTTAAAAATTTATCCTAAAAGTTTGAAATCATTGAAATCATTGTTCGCGCACGAAATATTATTGTAAATACATAATATAATAAACAAAAAAACAATTATATAATGATACACTAAGCAGTCTTGATTCAGGTTTGATTTCTTATTAACAGCAACCCTATTTGCTTCAACAGTTAGCAAAACATGGGAACCACTCCTTGTTGTATGTCATTTAAGAGTCAATAAGTGTGAGAATGACTTTTTAGAAACCAAGAGACAGAAAATGCTATCGACGAAATGCAGTGGCTGATTTCAATAATTCTTTAATAACTACATTAAAGCATAAAAATAAAAGGAGCGCTCTGTAAGGACTGAAAATTCCTAATAAAGTATCATCTGATATTAAAGAAATATACATTTTGAGTGATAGCGTGCATATTTCCCATATATATTTACAAAGTTTTGTTCACCATAGTTACGCAAGATAATTATTTGTTCAGAATTTTATGCTATTACAAAGTGCTCCTTTTTCGTTAAAATCGGCCACTACGTTTCATTGTATGGGAAATTTGAATTCCACCATTATCTAAAGCCTGGCTCATCTATGAGTACACCTTTTGGAATGACCCAAAACGTTAACTTCAAATGCACTAAAATACTACAGACCAGACGAATTCCTTGATATTTGAGACAAAATTACCAATAAATTCAATATTACAGGAAGGATTCCTGTTTCATAAAACTCAGCAACAATTCTATAGGATAGGTTAAATTATAATCGTTGTGGTTCAACTACTCAGAAAAATTAAAAATAGAATTCATATGAAAATATGTACGAAAATTACCGAACTAGAGGAAAACCAATCCAAAATTAAAAAAATAAAACAATAATGCAATCATATTGATTACTCATTACCGACTATAATTTTCTCAAACGATTTAGATCAATAGTTTAAGAATAGAAATATATATATCGGTCGAACACATACATTATCGACATCAGCTTGAGCGAACAAATGCTTAGTTTCGGATTCTACATGATCATAGTCCTGAGGAATGATCCAATCAGCAACTTCGTCGAAATTAAGGAATCCATCTTTATCTTTATCTCTGGTTTCTTTGAAAGACTGTTCTTCCTCCTTCACCCAATCGGGCTTCTCTTCATCTTCATCCGGACTCCACATATCCTCTAGAGTAATAGTTAGCGAATATTAAGAGGAACACACTCACCATTATTAAATGATGCATAAAAGCGGTATTTCTGATCCAATGCGACAATAAGTTACGGAAAGCGATAATCCTTTAAAATAAACTATCAACTATAGAGTAAGTACACACAGAGAATCGACTCTTGCTTGTAGATATTTGTCGATTTATTAACGCCAAGTGACAGAAAATCCTATCTCCACCATAGCAATTTGAACTTCACGAATTTATAATGATGAAGATAGGATTTTCTGTCACTTGGCACTGAAAAATTGATATACAAATATCAAATACAAAATTAGAAAAAAAACTGCGTTGAACAGAAATACCACTTTAAAATTTGTTTAACAATTTTAAATTTCAATTTCATTTCGAAAACATGATATCTATCCAAAATTAATTTATTTAACCCACATCTTTTCTTCTATTCACATCTAAATACCATCAACCACACACACTACACATTACATAGGAAATTTTAAAAAAAGCCAATAACCAATGGGAGAACAAGTTAATGCATAATATCATCAATCAGTATTCTCGATGACTGATGCTTAAGATAACAAACCTTATCT
Source organism: Minona dolichovesicula (assembly GCA_036873645.1). Taxonomy (NCBI): domain Eukaryota; kingdom Metazoa; phylum Platyhelminthes; order Proseriata; family Monocelididae; genus Minona; species Minona dolichovesicula. The sequence goes on along the minus strand of JAYJLU010388839.1, from coordinate 16,119 downwards.
TCATCAGCCTTGTCAATTAGATGTTTCGCCTCTTTCTCCGCCTGTGTGGGAATATCCTCTCCCAACACAAACAGATCCACTTCATTATCAGATAAGAAACCGTCTTTATTACTGTCGAACTTTTTAGTGAAGTATTCCTCTTCCCGTTTCATATCTCCGGAAAGTTCTTTTTTGGCTTTGATGAGGTTCTTATAATCTTCATCATAAATATCAACTAAAAATACAATGAAATAATTCTAATAATTAACAATCAGATTAAAAGCCATATAAGACTACAAATATATTACTATTAATAGTAGATTCTATATCTCTAGCCTAATAAGATGATTAAATAATCAAGAACAATCTTGAACGAAGTGTGAGTCCCCGCCGTACTTTGGATATACGTACATACCAGAAGAGTCTAAGTAACGTTAAGAGTTTAAGAGTCAAAATGTCAAGCTGAAGATGAATTCTGAGACGCCGACTTGACAACCAGGCTATTCCAAAGTGTGTCAAGTCAAATAGATACAGAGGATGTGTGTTGGACCTGTCTAATCTATAAATCTCTTCTCTTATCAGTGAAAACCACAACAATATAAACATCTCATCTTTTCAAACTCAGCATTCTGGTAATCATTCGTGGAAGGAGTAATTATGGTCTAATACACTTTGTTGATCATAGACTTCAGATCAAAAACTTAGTCTACTGCTATTACTAATAATAACAATAATAATATTGCTATTAGAAGAAAATGTAACAATCTAGGATAATATGGGATAAATAAGAAAAGAATTCGAAATAATCGAAAATGAATTCATGCGAATGAAAATTTTTGTTGAGCTTTATCGAGAAAAGAGAAGTCCACGACAGCTAATTGATAGCAAAGAGAGAATAGATGTCTATAATAAACTCCAATACCTTACAAAGCCTGTAGACTTATATAGAAATCATTATGTAATATATAGATATACGTATATATGTAATGTTTATCACTCACTCATGTATTCACTCAGTGATATTTTGCCATCCTTGTCGAGATCAATTTTCGTTAGAGATTCCTGACAACAATTCCCGAATAAGAATGCGAACAACATCATTATTTATTCATGAGAAATTAGTTTTTATAACAAGAATGAAAATTCATATAAATGAAACAACACATGTCAGTCCTTGTAAAAGGAGGATGAAGATAGTATTTAGATTGATGAATTAGAATCGAGTGTGGGTATAATAAATCAATATTATATATATATATATATATATACGAGACATGCACAACAACACTACAAAATCAGACTTTTCTCTATTATATGTAAGAATTAATTATTAGTCACACAACAATAAACAACGCAAACATGCAAGACACACACCGGCTAGCTGGCTGCGTCATTCTCAAATTACAATTTATAAAAATTAGATGCGACTAAAAAAACATCACTTAAAAAGCATTACAATCTATTCTATCTGTTAACAAGAGACATTACTTCCTTCACTTAATTAAAACTTCCGCAAATTGGTGAATGTAAATGATGCAATAATAGAATATCCTTTAGACACAGTCCCTCGCTATGATCTTTATCATAGAGTAATCCCTTTTGGTAGTACATAGTAGATATTTCAATTTATCCCTACCAAGTGACAGAAAAATCCTATCTCCACCTCATTATAAATTGGTGAAGTTCAAACTGTTATAGCGACGAAAAACAATAATACTTTAATAATTCTTTTACTAAATTTAAGTCTAAAACGGAGCGCTTTTCAATGATATAAACTTCATAATAATTAATTTATGCCGAAAAATATCTATCTTCGTAGAGCAGTACCTTATATATTTTCTAATAATTTTATATCATTTTGTTCAATCTATCTTACTAAGCAAGAAACAACTATTTCTGCTAGACTTTATTATGAATTTTATATCATTAAATAGCGCTCCTTTAATACTTTAATTTAGTAAAAGAATTGTTGAAATCATCTATTGAGTTTCATCGCTTGGTGGGGATAAATCGATATCCAAACATCTATGTACTAGCAAGAGTGGTTACTCTATGATCTTTAGAATATCCTGGATATTTAATGTAATTAAAAAATAACTAAGACTGAAAATGAGTAGTTGAGTTAATCTAGTTAATCCTAGTTGAGCCTTATGCGGGATAATCCTATGAGCCAATTCTATCCCATCAACACTAGGTTGGTATATCTGGCATAACGTTTTAACTGCTATGAATTAAAAGACTGCCTCCATGAATCTACGCTGGTGTTAATTGAAATAATTACGAACCGACCAGTTAAGATGAGCTTTACTAATGTACTAAATAGAACATTTCCCATCTATGCTTTAAAATAATATCAATTTAATTAGTGAGCAGTGCAATAAACTTAGTTTTGGTAGTGAAGGACAATCATTTGAATTTAGAATTAATTCAAACTTCTATGATAACAGTAGAAATATGGATTTAGTAAACATTTACTACTTTGAGTAGTAGATCATGATAGTGAATCGAATACGGAATTTTAAAAATATTTAGTAAAATTACTCTAACTACGAATCTACCATACAACATACTGCAATTGTGTATATAATGAACAGGTAGTCATGACAATATCAATTACATGACAACACCACTTCTAGCGATCAGAACACAACAGAATTATAGGCGAATTATTAGTGAATTATAATTAGTGCAACAGGCAATACAATAAACAAAGCAATTGTAATAACGATAAGCAAGCAGGCTGTGAGTATCTAATTAGGTCAATCTAGTGTCATCTTACGAATATATTCATCCAAACTAATTTTTTGATCTTTATCCTTGTCAATATCAACCATTGTCTCCTAAAAATCATTTAGTACAGTGTTGCAACGGGCATTGCAAAATACATCAAGACACAATGACATTGTAACTACTAATTATATTCATTTTTATAAATGGAAATCATTGGTTTAAGCACAGAAAGACAAAACGAGCAGGAGGCTGTTCCTAAATCAATTAACAAACGTTAACTTAATCCAAGACGTTGCAAGACATTCAACTTGGGCTACTTATTATGACAATAATCTTGGCAGAGATTAGAGAGAGCTGGTACAGAAAGAAAGAAAAAAGAAGACTCGAACTTGACTCGCCAAAATAGTCAGACGCGTAGTGTGTGTAAAACTACCGGGAATAATGAGAATGAAAGAGGAACAAGAGTATAAATTTCATAACAGACAAAAACATCATGTTACACCAGAAAATCAAATTGTCACTATAACAATCACCCTAACAATATGCAACATAACATATCCTTTAATTCTTGATAACTTATTTCTTTATCTAAACTGGAAAGCCAAAGTCAAGAATGATAAATCTGAATATATTTAACTACCTCCCATAAAGAAAGGACAAATTGAGATTGAGTATGATAATATGATGAAGGTCTGCTCAATATAGAAGATTGTTGAAACAGTTTCAGATTTAACTGAACTATATACCATGGAATGAAGCGTCTATCTTACCTCGACGACTATTTTCTTCATGTGAGGTGCTTCTTCTGGATGAATGAAATCAAGGAATTCATCGCGGCTTAAAACCTTATCGCCATCCTTATCAGCTGCGTTCCATCTCTTTTCATCGCGAGCGATTTGGTGTTGCGTGCTCTCTGAATGAAATTGTTGACAATGATGTGAAATAATATTATAAATTCGATTGATATATTTTCATTATTTATATCAATTAACAGAGGTTTTGAAGCATTCGGGGGACTATAATTGGGGAATGTTTGGCTACTTGGTTAGTACTTTAGGAGATATAATAATGTATAACACTTTTAAGAGGAGGATAATATATAGATAATGTAGATGAAGTTTAGAAGATTAATAAGTGTTTATCTACATAAAGTTGTGTTTATACTTTATACTCTATGTAAACACATGATTGGTAGAATACAATAAAAATAAATATCGTCTTTATTATTGTATACCTAATCTATAATACATATATGTATATCGCATTCCCTAAAATACTTCACACCAATAAAAAATATTTTTGTTCCCAAATTGAAAGCTGCCATAAAATCCTGCGGGTAGGCTGACGTGTTCATTTAGGTATTTGTTCAAGTAGTGAAGTTGACAATAAAATAATGCGCACCAAGTCATAAATCATAACTACATACCTAAATTAAACGCCACTATTAAATTATTCGCAATAAGATCTTGAAGAGAAACCCAATATTATTGCAGTGTCGTGTAAGAATGACGTGTATTATCATAAAATCTACATAGGTATATTATTTTTGTAGATTAAATTGATTGAGTTAATAATAATCGACAGTCACAGTTAGTCAACACTTACCTATTTTATAGTATACAAAATTAATTCAACAAGCAGGTGCAACGCAACGTGTATTGTACACAAACAACTCAACAACACTGTTTCTATTTGATATAAACAGCTTTCTCCCGATAATAAAATAGATATTTTCTTTATACACAGACTGTGACAGAAGAAATACTGTACCATCAGCGATCTAATTTAACAATTCCAAGGCCACAAAAATGCTACTACGAAATTGAGACACGTTGTATAATAATAATAATACAATAACTATCAGAGAGGTCATTGAAATAATTCAACAAGACTGACTGACTGACTCATTTCAAATTATAACAAATGACGGTCTATTGAGACGAAAACTATACTCATTAGACCTTGACCAACACTTTGCAAATATATTAGCACTGTCATAATGCACACTGCGCTACGAAATAGTAACTACTGCCGTTCATAAAAATGACACAGAAATAGCAAGAAATGAAGAATAAAATTTAGGCAATTTGAAGCAAGCTGTTCATATGCCCATTATGCTTGAAGCGATGAAATATAACCTGAGAACTTAGCCGGGAAGGAATAATTTTTAATAATAGACAAAGAGACAAACAAACCATGATAATATCCCGATGCTATCAATTGTCTCAATACTTGAAAATAAGTTGAATAAGATATCGGTGGTTTGGTATCCTCTTCACCGGCTAAGGCTTTTAGATAGGCAATACGATCCAAAACTTCAGTCATCAGTTCATTGCGCGCCACACGAATTAACCAATTATAGAGCTCAAGATGCGATATTCGTTTATCGTGATTTAGGTCGATATTTTTATCAATTAAATCTCTACAGACAAAACATTACAAACGATATTAAGAAACTGTAATCGCTGTGGAAAAATGAAATGTTAATATTTATTTTTTCTAAAACCTCAATTCCGAAGAAATGACAATTTATCAATTTATGCAATATTAGGGATAGGGTGACTGCTATTAAGAACGATAAACCCCATAACCATAATTTTGAAGCAAAAGTTCTCACCATCATCAGAGCCTTCACCAAATGAGTGCTTTTTGTAATCTTCCCACGATAATTTCTCATCATCCTTCAAATTTAGTTCTTTCCATTGGCGATCACGATCTTCAATAAGATATCTTTTCGAAGTTTTTGTAATCCAATCTTTCAATTCAGTTTCAGACACTTTACCATCTTTATCACTATCGATCTTGTCGAAAATAAGGCTATATTGAAGCAAAATAAGCAAATAATTGAACACAACTCCCAAAGCAAATAAAAAGTGTCATAAACATCTGTAAATCACGATTTCAAACAATTGCAAATCATATATTAATAATAGGATCTGTAAATACTAGAATAAAAGTTAATTAATTGTCATCATGTATGTAGCTATTAATTATTGGGTTGCCAAAATAATTCTGTCATGATTACTGGTGTGAATTAATTAATTTCCGTGTGAACAATAATTTTGAAAGCATCCATAGAAAATCTTAAACATTATTAAATTATAATAAGCTGCATTCATAAGTATAATACTAGAGAAAGAGTATTTATTTAGTGTCTCCTAAAAATCTAAACTAAATGCATGACAATGTTTAAAAAATAGTGCCTCATAGGGTAAATTGATTCTGATAATCTCAATGTTACCATTATAGAATGCATATATGCAGAAGTTTCATAAAATTAATTTGACTCACCCTAACTTGTCTTTACTTTCTTCTGGTGTCAGTTCATCAAATCGTTTAGCCTCATCTTTCCCAAGAAATGCTTCATGGTCATAATTTGGATCATGTTCATCACTGTCTTCATTATGATCAATATCACTTAAATCCTACAATAAAAAATAGATTTGTTTTAACAAATGGAATTTATTACAAAAAATATCAATAAAAACAAAAGACAGAAAAATGTTAATCTTTACAAACCTTATCATAGGATCTATCTGAATGAGGTTTGCTTCCAGCAGCAAATACTATAGAACAGAGAATAGCAAAAATGATTTCAATCTTCATTATCTAAAATAGAAATAGATCAACGAAATATAACCAAATTTTTTTTGTTATAAAGAATTTAAGCATGAACTCTTCAATATAGGGATCATATTTCAAATATAGTTTCTTGTATTATCTTATAATTATTTTTAATGTCAGTAAACTCAGAAACAAATACAAGTAATACATTAATAAATTTTACAGTTTTTGATATTCTTAAGATGTATTATCCAATACTTCAAAGAAATCAAAACCATAATAGAATATAAGATGCATGTGCATACAAAATAATCAAAATTAATGTATTATAAATTCTTGAAGAAAATATTTCAATGCACATAAAATATATTTTTAAACCAAAAATAGCAAATTTGATAACATTGATTCAGAAAATATGATAGTATACATGTGAATATTTTGAAGGTAATATGGTAAAGAAATGTAGAATACATGTTAGAGTGAGAACCAGATTAACAAATGAAGTATCTGATATTTCTAATATGCTTGTTTTGGTCCGATATGAAAATGAATTTATTGAAATATATCAAGTAGTTTGGCTAGAATTCTTAAACAATATATAGATGGTCAAAAAAATGTGTTTTTAATACAAGGTAAATCAATAGGTACCAGAGCCACTGACAATGTCAAGGAAATTATGTTTAGCTTCCTTCACTATATTTTCCCTTAATTGTTTGGATAAATTCTCTTTGTAAATTTTCAAAAATGTGTTTTTTTTGTGACATTGCAAATTTTAAAAAAACTTCTAACCCTATTCTATTTGCAAAAGGGGTAATCCAAAGTTGATGTCAGCTTATAAAATATTAAAAAGTCCATAAAGTTACTTAATTAACCATTATTTGCAGTGTAGGTATAAAAACAAATGTCAGAAGTTATTACCATAACTTAATATAGATATTTTAGGTATTTTAATCATAAAAGTAATGAAGTACTTGGAGACACAGCTGCCATGTCTTGATTATGAAAATTATA
>JAYJLU010386617.1:0-12668 GCA_036873645.1 Minona dolichovesicula | reverse complement strand
TATTTCTATCACATGTATATTATGTTATATTTATATTATTTCTATCACATGTATATTATGTTATATTTATATTATTTCTATCACATGTATATTATGTTATATTTATATTATTTATATTACATGTATATTATGTTATATTTATATTATTTATATTACATGTATATTATGTTATATTTATATTATTTATATTACAAAATTATTGTCGTTTAAATGAAACATCAATTTATTCCTAACATACGTTGTATTTCATCAGAGGAGAACACGGCCTGAAATTAGGATGCGTATTATATGATTAATGATTAATGATTATATGATTATATTAAATCTCAGATTATAGAAAACTCATGTTTTCATATTTTATTGTTTTTTGATGAGAATTGTGTGGTAATTGTATATTAGCTCATGAACCAGATTTCACGACATTTCATCAGGGAACAAGACCTGAAATTATGATTCGTAGGGCTACATTATACATATTTATATATACAATGTCAGTTTTCGTTAATTTTCCAATTTAAATCTTATTGACTCTAATTATCTTTGCATGTATGTATGCACCATTGACTAAGTTGTAAACACTCAAACCCTCGGGTTTTCGTTTATTTAAAAATATACTTTATCTTATCTTATCATATCTTATGTATATGTAAGTACATATATATGTAAATCTCAGATTATAAAAGATTGGACAGCAAATGTGGTATTATTTTGTAGGTATATTAATTCTGAACCGGATTTTCATATTTCATCATTATTGCTTAGCCTATATTTTAGACAAATATCAAACACAAAGAAAATGGCTCCTACAAATGTATGACGTACTGAGTGAAAACCACACGGGAGCTCATATCCTGATAAAGAGTAATATTCTTAGTTCTAAATCATCGACTCGTTCTGGAAACCCAAACCCTTCATCAAACGGGCAAAATAGCACAATTATTGAGAGAAATTGAAAGATATATAGGCTCGACATCCTCGGAATAAGTGAAATGCAATGGACAGGCTCAAAGGAAAAACAGTGCTTTACTCTGGTCATCCAATAGCACACCGTGATGCACACAGATGTAGGCCTTATTCTCACCAAAGAAGCTGCCAGTGCGCTCATTGGTTGGAAACTAGTAAACGATAGAATTATAACTGCTCGGCAAGAGTGTCGCGCCATAATAAACTGACTATAATCCAAGTTTACATTCCAACTGAAGACGCTGCTGAAGACATCAAAAATGCCTTCTATGACTAATTGCAAGATACGTTAAACGAAACGCATAGCCATGACATTAAGATGATTATTGGCGATTTCAATGCAAAAATTGATTGTAACAGACGCGGCTTTGAACACATTGTCGGTCCATTTAGATCAGCTAATCATACAAACAACTATGGATACCGTTTCCTCAAATTTTAACAGCTTTAATGTTATGTGTATTGCGAATTCCTACTTCAAGCATAAAGATGTTCATAAGAAAACATGACGTTCACCCAATGGCAGTACTCAAAATGAAATAGATTATATTTGTATTAACAAAAGATGTGCGAGTTTTCAGAGGAGCTGACATTGGCTCTGACCATCATCTTTCGATATCCACACTGAAACTTCTTTTAAATAGGCTGAAAAAGAAAACAACCATTTGCTACAAATAAGCTCAAAGACATGTCAGTCGTCCAGAACCGTTTTCAAGCCCTTGACCAACCGAACGATATCGAAGAACAATGGAATCTTTTCAAAGATGCAATTAAAGCAGCAGAGACTGAAAACATTGGTAGAAGGCGTGGGTCACAAAGAGAAAATGGTTTCAAGATGATACATGGACAGTAATTGATCTAAGAAAAGTAGCCAAACAACAACTTGATTCAGCCAAGACTCCAAGAGAAAAAGAAGAAACGGATCAATCGCCAATCTTTGTGCCATCTTGCCCCGGTCTCCCCTAAGTGTATTTCTGCAAGACTGTAGTTCATATTGACAGAATACATTATGTGAAAATGAAGGATAATGTGAAAGATAATAACAAATATTATGAGTGCTTCTCATTGTCACACATTATTATCACACATTTGTGTAATTCCCTCGTAAATCGTCTTGTTTTGATGGTGTCATAACTATTCTTCAATAATATTTGGATGACCATATATGACAGTGATTGAGGTTAGAGAAAATTAATAAAATACGATTTGTTTTATTATAACTGCTGTTTTTAAATTTATACAAAGACAAAATGGCAATAAAGCTAAAGTCCCACCTGTAGTTATACTATCCAATTTTATCATCAAAGTGGAATATAAAGTAGATATCGATTGCTTCAAATTATATTTACACTATATGACAAAACCCAGATAGTCACAAACATTGTGACCTAATAAATGACCGATACTTTTAGAATATTCGGTAAGGAACTCGATACAGGATCTGACAGCTATTAGTGGATTTGGGACTGGATAAATTAATAAATGGGAAATATCAATAAATGTTTGCCCTGCATTCAAATGATTTTAAATGAAATTGAGATATATATTCCTTCCACCATTTAAATAGGTTGGAGGTTTAGCGCTGCTTAAGTTGTTGAAGTTGTAAAAACACATTATATACATAACTAATTATAGAGTCTGGGGATCACTCCATCCTTAAACTATTGCATCATCAGTATCAGTATCTTGGTTTAATGCCCCTCAGATGCTTAACATTGATTTGTATTGAAAGCGATCGAGAAATGAGATGGGTTATCTCACGAAACCAGACACGTAATAAGAGACAGTGTTTATCCTTAATTTCAGTGAAATTTAACGAGCTCGAACAAACCAAATGCTTTCTTATTGACCGGATAAGATTTTCAATCGATAAACTCTCAATACTCACCAAAGTAAATAGGCTGCAAAACTATATGGATGATACAAAGTTAATAAATAGGTATGTTTAACACTATGAATTGTGATGGAAATGATTGTATCAAGGCCTAAAACTGCTGGAACGAAAATTCCTAACCTACCTAACATAAAACGAGTCACTGCGATGAAGATACTCGACGTAACAATAGATTCTACTCTAACTTTACTAGCCAACATTATCCAATCATCATTCAAGATGATAAACATGTTAAAAATTAGTCGAGTACATGGAATGGACAAGAAACACCTTCACCATGCCTTTCAGTCAATTTTTTGTCAAAAATAGCATAGGTATGCCTCACAAGCGTGGACTAGGTTCATCAAAAAACAAGAAACTGACCGCCTCAATAATTTCTTCAAGAGATCAGTAAATGGGAATATTGCAGTTCTGAAACACCAACAATAGCATCAATCTTCAACAACAAATATGACAAAAGACTATTAAAAAGAAAATAACAAAATACTCTCTCCACAATCCCTTCTATATAATAAGAGCAGAGCTACAATGTGATTTTAAAAACGTTTTTAGTAGAATGACTTTAAATCAATCATACTTATGATATTTACTATCAAATTGAATCACAATTAATCATTACTATTATTATCTTGCATTCATGTACTCATTTGCGGTGTGTCAAATGTTCCCATAAACCCTATATTATTATTCATTGTAGATAAAATGATTATATATTTGCTTCACTAAATCATATCCGTATATGTTATTCATTTTGAAACCATTCATCAACGATAGTAATTCTTTTTACTGCATACTATGTGCATACACTGTCGCTCTGTAAATAAATCCGAGTAAATGAATACAGTCATCGTCAGTGTCAATAGAAGTGATTAAAATAGTTTTATCTAAATTAATCAATCAAACTGCATCATATCGATCTATGTACATATATTTGTGCAATCAGTCTGCACAATATCAACAATTGTATGCACGCATCTTTTCTCATTCAGTATGGTATGGTATTCTCTAAACTGCTCATTGTTATTTGCACAGGAAAAATAAGCTACACAGCTACCAGCACTATACCAGGACTGTGTGTAGAAGCATAAAGGCAGAGATATAGCAATTCGGTCTGTCAAAATCAATCTATTCCATTATATGTAGTAACCATCAATCGAGAGTTGCAGCAAACTTTAAATAATTTACATCTCCAGCGGTTGCAAACATCATTTATAGTTAATGCAGTCATGTTGCAAAAGGTTTTATGCATTCTTTTTGCAGTTCAATTCTTTTTGTGGTTGATAATTGCGGCGGAAAATAAAAAACCCGCCACACCACCCGTGAAAGAGAAAATGCCTTCTCGAAAGGGTCATTTAAAACCGATAGGAGAGAGTGGTCCGATGAAAAAGATTGATATAGTCGAAGGATTTCTCGAACCAATGAAATTCAAAGACCAATATATATCAAAGAGTCGACCATTGTTGATGAAAAATGCGGCTAAAAGTATACCAGCTTATGATTTATGGACTGATGACTATCTCAGATCAAAAACACCCGATGGAGAAGCTGGAAATGTGGATGTCGAAAAAGGCAAAAAGGAGACTCGCACAGATGGTGTTCTAAAAATAAATTTCAAGAAATTTTTGGATATTTATAATACATCGGACATCTACATGGTTCAAGATGCGCCAGCATTTTTAAAACCAGACCTCATTATTCCTTGGAGCATCCAATGCGATGAGTATAAGGAACTTTTGGAAACGACAGTTGTATGGTTCAGTAGTGGTGGTACGAAATCTGTCCTACACAATGACGCCTTTGAGAACATCAATTGCCTGTATCGCGGAAGAAAGAGGCTCGTTTTTATTGATATCAATAAGTACAAAGATATGGAGAAAACTATTTTGGATGTCAGGAGTGGCGCCTATTCCTCTATTAATGTAGAAGCGGTAGATTTGGACAAGTATCCATTCATGCAAAACATGGAATTTTATGAAGGATCTATGGAGCGAGGTAGGTGATACTTTTTGAGCATGAATCGTGTGAAACATCTTAAAAGATCATTTTTAGTTCTGAAGTATAAAAGCCACTTCACAGTGCCTATATCAAACGATCTGTTTGATTTGAGCTGTTTACTTTAAAAGTGTTGGCATCACTGATAAATTTTATAGTTTTCTATCTTGACCTGCCTTGGATGTTGAGTTTATGTTCCTCTTTCAAGATGTACAGGGATTAATTAACTCTTTTATCTTTTAAAAATACTCTAAATACTCCCTAAAACTAGTAATCAGGTGTCTATCAGTTTTACCAATGTAGGTAATATATTGATCAACAATTATTTTTATACAATGTGGTGTACTTAGCAATTAGATGATGGTCAGGTACTTTAGCAATTAGCACATAATATTAATAAAATAAAATTGTCGAAATATTGGCGATGACACGGAAGAGGAGTCTTACAGATCTATGTCATTATTAAATAATAATAATAATAATAATAATCACATTCTATTCCAATTTTCTTTACTTTAACATTTATTCATTCTTTGATAGAGAATTATTTTGTTTTCAAATTGAATATCTTGATATCTTGATATCATGAGAATATTTATATATTAAATAGAAAATTTAAAAATTCGCAGTTCTAAAATCTCATGAGATATTCAATTTTTAGTTTAATATACTAACCACTGAGAGCACATTCAAAACTAAAATGGAATTAAATTAAAAATTAAAAATTCTTTCTTTTCTTCTTTTTGCCTAATAAAGAAGGATAATGAGGATTAATTGACATACTTCTGCAAGAAATTTGGGATATTTGTTATTTGAGAAGCATATGAGAAGATACATATTTCGATTGTTTTCTATTTACACATAATATATACCTATGGATACATTAAACAGGATGATTCAAAATTGATTGAATTAATGGAACAATAACCGGACAATTAAGTTAATTTCTCTCTTTGTAAAATATGAATTCTATGGGTAAATGCCATCATAAATATAAAGTGCTAAATCATGCTAAGAAATATACATAAACAAAATGTTTTAATAGATTTAACCATAATATCATGTTAAAAATTTAGTAGATAAATCAAAAAAGCCTATTCCAATTTATTGTTTAAAAAAACAATAAAAATGAATGCCCCCTATAAGTAATTTAAATGTTACTATTTAAAATATTTGTAGATATTGAACATGAAAACAGTTGATGATTTGGTTGAGGTAATAATAAATAATTTACTAATATAGAATTATCACAAATTTCCCAAATTATTACATCTTCTCATGCTATTCACTTATTCTAATCGAGGTTGTTGTAGATTGGTATTCAATCAATAAAATGTTGATACATGTAAGGTTTATGTTGCAATTTCAACTCATGCTAAATTGACAGTATCATCTACATATATTTATTTCTGATCTCGTCATGGATGATAAGATTTTGAAGGATAACATGCCAGTTAGAAATTTGTTATACCTACAGATAGAGTTATATTTGTTTCATAAAAGAGTATCGTTCACTTTAGATGCAAAACAAAATATTGTTTATAGAAAACTGATGGAAATGATCTCTATAGATTTGACCGTATTCAAATAAAACAAATTTGTGGAAATATAGTTTTCATAACTGAGTTCATAGAGTTCAAAGAGTAAGAATTAAAACACAAGTTCCACTCTCAAAATATTGAAATGCATATCGATGGTTTGTCCATGACACGACTGACAAATTCCTATCTCCGCCATTATAAAACTACCAATTCCAATTTATCGTCTCTCCTACGCCTTCTCTGATTTTAATAATTTTTTTGTCTTTGAAATTTGGAACGTTCTTTCAATGAGCGAATTATTAAAATCAGAGAAGACGTTTTTGTGAGGCGGTAAATTGAAATTGATAGTTTTATAATGTTCAATTGTATCCTTGCGAATGTGCGAACCTTCTTCTTCCCGATCAATCAGGTTTTAGACCCGACAGAAACACCACGGAATATATACTAGCTCATTGAAACATTATCGATGAATGCCGTTCAAGACGTATATACGCGGTAATAACCTTTGTCGACTACACAAAAGCTTTTGACTATGTAGACATAAAGCACATGAAAAAGATTCTCACTTTCTATGGTCTTTCAGAATTCTTCGTCAAAGCTATAATGACATTATACACAAATACCAAGGCTTATGTTAAGACCCCAAGCGGACAATTCGCCACAACATCAGGGGTATTACAAGATGACACACTTGCCCCCTATCTCTTCATAATTTGCATGGATTATGTCATGTGTGTTTCCCTCCAAGAAGAACATGTATACATAGGACGAAGAAGATTGTCCTGTAGAAAAATGGAAATCAAACTCCCAGCTCTCGTATTTGCAGATGACGCTGCTCTCTCTCTCTCTCTCTGATAGTGCGTAAGCAGCACAGGAACAACTCGGTAATTTTGAATCAGCATCACGAGATATCGGTCTTCAGTTAAACTCATCAAAACTGTTTATCGGCGAAAATCCTACACCAATCACAACAATATCTGGGGCATCGTTCACGTCGGTCTCCGACTTCACTTACCTTGGAAACAATATCGCAGCTAGCAAGACAGGCTTCATAAAAAGGCGCCAACTCGTCTAGACAGCAAACCGCAAACATGACCCTATAAGTCTTTCCACTGCCAACGACACAGCAAAATGAATTTCGTTGTTCTTCTGTTCTTCTGAATCTCTCTCTACTGGGCACTATAGTGAATCGTTTGAAAATGTCTTAATAGTTCCAGTCCGAAATCATCCACACCTGCGCCATCATTGCTTCACTTAACCATACGCTATCTCTACTCTTATATTATGGGTGTCTTAACCATACTTAACCGTTCTTTATGATTGGTTTGGAATGAATTGTAATGCATCATCCTGGATAAATAACTACATGTATGTTAGTGATCGACACTTTTCTGTGTTTATTAACGGTATCACATCTAACAAACAAAAAATTTACGGAATTCCTCAAGGCAATGTTATAGGACTATTATTATTTACTGCATACATCACTCCCTTTGCCAAACTCATATCTTTCTACCACATGAAGTATCATTTATACACAGACGACACTAGTCCTTTGATAAATTATATCAACTGCTCGTATGCACTGAATATACGCTATCCACTCAAATATAGGAAGCAACAAGGACAATCGGAAGATAAAGACTAGCGCTTATCGGCCACTTCCTTAGGAGAAAATAAACCCTTCTTGATTTTTTCCTAAATGCAGAAAACCAACCAACGGAAGGCTACAATGGCCTTCCGTAAAGCCTTCAATGAACATATATGGCTCAGTTGATGGATGGTCTTTAATCAATTTCTATGACCTTATCCCAAGCATCGGCTGCTTCCCAAAAATATATCTCATTGGCAAAGATCATTTCTTAATCCTGCTGTTAAATACTTTTAAACACCTTTTAATATCATTTAAGTTCTTTAAGGCTGATGTTTTCATCTATATCAACGTTTTAAGTGCTTTTTAATACCTGCTTTTGTATCATGTGGTGACGCCTTATAAATGACAGAGAATTTTCCAATTTTCAGGGGATTGCATCTATATCCCGTACTCATGGATACATCATGTGGAATCTTTCGGAAGCAATCTGGCCGTGAATATCTGGTGGTTCTACAACCAGACGGTCAGCCTCAAATCGTGCAACCAAAAATTCGATAGAACATTAAGTCTCGATAAATTCCATTTCAACTATATG
Source organism: Minona dolichovesicula (assembly GCA_036873645.1). Lineage (NCBI taxonomy): Eukaryota > Metazoa > Platyhelminthes > Proseriata > Monocelididae > Minona > Minona dolichovesicula. The sequence continues at coordinate 4,089 of JAYJLU010386617.1, read as the reverse complement.
GAATCGGGTGGTCCGATTGAGGTATCAGAGCCTGATAACCAGCCTCCCGAATCGGACGAAATGACTTTGAATACAATTTTAAACAATATTGATATTGTTGTGTATGGAGAGGATAGAAAATATACCGAAATATGGAAAGGGGATTTTGTCGAATACTTCAGACAAGACGTGGATAAAAGGAAGGAGTGTCTTTCTATAGTAAACAGAATATTTGACTTATTGGATAATGATAAGGACTCTATTCTCAGCAAGAAGGATAATTACCGATCACTGAACGAGGTAAGTAATGAGATTTGCAGTTGTGAGGCCGAGATTATTTGAGACCTAAACATGAGCTATAAAGATGTAATAATTGATAGGTGGTCCACATAATTCTTATTGAGGAGACCACAGCAATCGGACGATCGCGCCTCTCTGTTTTTATAGAAGGAAGGTTGTCAAGCAGAATATGGAACATAGTAGTGTGAACTTTATAATAGCTGCCTCATCGTGAATCTAGAGTTTCCCGATTTCAGTGCAATGAGCGGTACACTGAGAGGTACTCATTTATGTGAGGCTGACAGAGAATGTTCATTCGATAGAAACAGCGGGGCGCGATCCTATTTCTGTAATAATAATAATAATAATAATAATAATAGCTTTATTTATGCACAATTGACACACGCAAAATGTTTACAGATGAGATATGACGTATCAGTAATAAGATAATAATGCAAAGTTAAATGTTTAGTTAATGGATATCATGAAGGAGGCGGTTCATGAAATTCTTCTGGTTGATAGCGTTTAGGGTCGGTGTCTGCCTGTTGCGATTTCCAGATCCTCGTAGGTGTTGGTTTTCAGGCGGGAGAAGTTTTGTGGATGACGTGCAGTTGGTTTGAGATGACTTTAAGAAATAGTTTATTGTCTGCTTGTATAATATTGGTTTTGAGGCTGTAAGAGGTCCGAAAATACCCGAATTTTATGCTTGCTCTTAATGAATTTCTCCAGACGATCAAGGTCTTCGGAGATAGCGAAACCGCACCACGCTGGCTGGACTGGCATATGTTATTCGATTGACAACTAGGGCGTTATAGACTAGATGAAGATATTTATTAAGGAGGCCTCTGCTTTTGAGAAGTTTCATTGCATATAGATGCTAGATGTTGATTTGCAAAGTTGGTTTTTGATGTGCTGTGTCACTTTAAGTTTATCTGAAAACGTGGCACCCAGGATGTTCAAGTTGGTGACTCTGGTTATGTTGAAAGGAGGAAGTGGTATGTATTCTTTATGTCTGGGCTTAGTGAAGACAATTTCTTTTGACTTAGATTCATTACGTTTAAGGTTATTTATTTCAGCCCAGATTTTTATATTATTGATTTCTATATGAGTGCGAGTTACATTTGCAGATGGAATTATGACATACGTGTCGTCGGCGTATTTTATTATTTGATTGCCGCGGTATGGAAGCTTTAAGATCCGAGGCGACGACTGAGAAAGCTACTGGGCCGAGGACTGAGCCCTGTATCACCCCGGAATTTGTTATTGTGACCTGAGAGAGAACCTTCTGGTATTTGGTTGTTTGCGAATTGTTTGTAAAGAAATCTAGTATCCAGTTATAAATTTCGTCAGGTAGATTGAGATGGCTGAGCTTATTGAAAAGGCTAGTGCTCCTAACCGTACCGAAAGCCTTCGAGAAGTCTAGGGCTATGACTTGAGTGTAGTTATGGTCTTGAAGGTTCTTAGTTACTGCTTGCATTATTGCAATGATGGCCGACGTTGTGCTCCCACTAGGCCGGAAAGCATATTGATCACCATAAGTGGTGTTTCGGGCGATCGTTGGATATATATATTTTGATACTATCATTTTTTCACATATTCTGGCTAGAATTGGCGTGATTTATGACATTCTTCCATTGTTTTGGGACAGTTGAAGTGTCTAGAGCGATTTATTAAATAAATCAGTGATCGGTCGACAGAGGTGATCTGGGAAGGTCTTTAGGAACCAACTTGGAATATCGTCTGGTCCCGTTGATGTTTTTATAGTGCCTTATATGTTTCTTCAATTTCAAAGTAGGTAGTATCAGCGATGAAGGGGCCGTTTTTTTGGTGGTGGGAACTCATGATTCATATCGGTAGAGATTTTCGTGTAGTGGTGGTTGAAATCATCCGCTTTAAAAATGAATAATTATAGAGAAATATAACATGCCAAATCATAAAATCTAATGAATTCTTTTTCAGAATAAGAAGAATACTTTATTGGACTTGGCACGTAGCTACGATAAAGAGGCCTCGATTAATAATATTGCAGCTCTGCGCTTGACTCTTCCTTTTGTCAAGCAGATGACCCCAATTCCTGAAGATGAAGATTTGAAATCCTCCTTTATAGACCAAAATGTCTATGCCGACTTTAGTGGAAGAATAATTGAGGATGAGCTATAAATAATGTGAGAGGATGATCTCAATCAACTCGAAATCACATTAAATGATATTCAATGATGTTATATCATGTCTATATGCATATATGCCTATTGCCTGCTGCAAATTTGTATTATTAAATATAAATTTGTTAACTCTTTTTTATTTTTTAAGTGTGTATAACAAAATAACTTTTTTGTTTATTTTAATAAACAAAACAAAAACAACTGTAAAACATCACAGCATATTTCAGGAAAAAAGAAATGAATAGGGCTCATGTTACAATTGAGTCGCAATCAAATTAATTTTCGCTTTATCAATTTGATTGTTCCTCGTTGAGATGAGACGAAATAAATATTGTGATGTGATAGAAAAAGAAGTGATAAAAAAATCACTAATAGCAGAATTGAGAGAAAGAAAATCAAATGGTGAAAACATTTTTATAAGAAATGGAGAAATAAAAACGGTTAGGGACAGGGACAGAACTGAAGATTCGCAAAAATATTACTCCATAAAATTGACTATCGAACAAAGAAATACTACAAATTAACCAAAAACAAGCCTTACAACCTACCGAAAAACACATTGACATGCCCTCTCTCTACCTTCTGAATGCCAGAAGCCTAGTCAAATAAAACGCCATTGATTGTCTACAACAAGACCTCGCCCAAAACAACACATACATTGGACTCATTACCGAAACGTGGATTGCAAAACATCACCCTGACAGTCTCTTCGATATAAACGGATTCACTCTTATTCGCAAGGACAGGGCCCATAAACGTGGAGGCGGCGTTTGCTTTTACATACATTTCGAAAAAGAGTCATTAACTTTTGAATTAATCTGGCTAAAGATCTCCCTTTCCGATTTTGAACTTTACGTAGCTACTCTTTATCACCCTCCAGCTCATTTCCCGTACACTACTGAAAATCTGATGTACACTTTGTCCAATCAAATTGAGCACATAATGAAAGGTAAAAACAAATCAATCCTTCTATGCGGCGACTTTAGTCAATTTAGTGCTCAAGAAATATCTTCTATAACTGGACTCCACCAAATCATCACAGACACTACCAGGCGCTCCAACACCCTTGATCTCATCTTCACGAACATTAAAAACTTATACAACCGACCTCTCATCAATAACAGCCTTTCTTCATCTGACCACAAATGTATTGTTCTTCTACCCAAAGAGGTCGTCAAGGTCATACTTACTAGACGCTTTCATACTTTCCGAGATCTCAGGCAACCCAATAAACTCGCCTTCCTTGAAGAGGTTCGCAAAATAGACTGCAGTCCTTATCATACTGAAACGAACTCAAACACCCTCGCTGAAATGCTTACCACTAAGCTTCAGAACTTGTTAAGCCAACACTGCCCTTTGAGGAAAGTCCTAATATCTGAGAAAGATCCCTGGTGGTTGAACTCCCGAATAAAATCCTGGCTAAACCGAAGAAAACTAGCTACCAGGAACGGCAAAAAATCTGCACGATCGAATCAATGAGAGACTCAACCTCACCCGGACCTAGAGGAATACCACATTGGACTTTCAAACATTGTGACAGAGAACTAGCGCACATTCTTGACGCATATCTTGACGCACATTTTTCAAGCCTTCATTAACACAGGAATCTTCCCGAAGATCTGGAAACGTGAACTTATAACACCCATTCCCAAAGTCAAAATCCCGTTAT
>JAYJLU010385506.1:0-13263 GCA_036873645.1 Minona dolichovesicula | reverse complement strand
AGAACCTCATCATATTGAGTCAGAAAGAACAACATAATCAAACACACAATTTGTATATATTGGAAATACAGACAGAACAACAACATAATCAAACACACAATATGTATACATATGTCAATTATACTGAGGAATCAAACTTTGTCAGTATTGCGGAGAATTATCTCAACAATGTGGTGATGATCAGGAAATTTAGTTTAAAGACTGGAAGCGTCACCCTCCTCACATGACTAGTGATTAATAATAGATGAGCATGTCGGTCGGTAAGTGTGGAGATAATCAAATGAATACTTACACACTATTATTAGAAAGAGAATATTCCGAAGTGCTATCACGACACGATTTGTTCTAATTATTTTACTCTGTATATAAGCGTGTCTTTCTTGTTGTTCTGAATTGTCTGCTCGTGCCATAATTTCTGATTAAATTTTCATGAAATCATTTTTTCCCACAGCAGTGAAATGAAGAATAGCTCATCAACATTCTCTGAGATCACACAAAGAGAGAGAGAGAGAAAGAGAGAAGAGAGAGAGAGAGAGAGAGAAAGAATAGAGATCAGGAGAGAGAGAGAGAGAGAGAGAGAGAAGGAGAGAAAGAAAGAGAGAGAGGAGAGAGCGCTTACATTTATTACACTGAATTCGCTTCACGAAATACATAATTTCATCTGAAGGAAAGCTTAGTCGAAGTCATTCAATGCTCAGTAATGGTAAATGGCAAATGATTCCGGATAATCACATAATCGCATTGTGTAAATTAAACTAAAAAAATCTATTTTTTATATTCTACTCTAACGTGAAATATACTGAGAATGGTGCAAAATTATCTTGCTGATTTGTGAAATCTTCTTTTGTTTTGCTATGAAGATTTAATAGTCAAACCGGTTTCAGAATAGTAGCACATCATCATTAGAATTTTTATAAAATTAACAGTATCGGATCAAATATTCGTAATTATGAATTAGATAATATGAAATTTACTGCGTGGGTTTATTATTACATAAATCAAATCACAGATTTGAGTTATATATTAGTAAATTATTTAATATATATAAGAAGACTTCCAAAATTCAAATACGGATATATTCGGCGATTAACATACTTTCTGAAATATGGTGTGACTTCTTTTAAGAACTTCACCTCCAAATCTACCACTTTGCCCGCCCTTTTCAATGCCTTTACTGCTTCATCATGGCTGGCTTCCCTCAGATCTTCCGCATTTACTGAGAGAATGGAGTCACCAACATAGAGAGCACCAGTTTTATCCGCGGCCATGCCTTTGAATATTTTGCTGATGAGAATGGGCATCTTATTTTCACGACCACCTTTGATGCTGATACCTAATCCATTGGAATCTTCCTTTGTCACACGAACATTTCGCTTCTGTGATGTGATATCAGGACCTGGGGAATGGTCAACACCATTACCTAGTATATACATAGAGATAGGTTCATGAGTGTTTGAGAAATTAGAATGTTTAAATAGAATTTTATGATTTAGGATAAAAATATTTCATAGAAATAGCTAATAGCAATTTCTGATTAAGTTTAATACTTAAGAACCTACAAGATAAACTATAAATAATACCTAATGCATCTAAACAAGATTTACCCAAGTATAGCCCAAGATTGTATACTTATTTATACATATACAAGTTCTGCCTAAATTCTTACTTTAATTCATTGATTTGCTTATTAATAATACATTTTTGTAAAAGCACTTATAGATTGTAAGATCATTAAATCTTATAAAATTATTTTTAATGATAATTACAGATTATTTATGGAATGCTTTTTATTTGTGTACCAGAATAATTTTAATTAATGGGAATGTTTAGGCAAAAATGCTTGCAAATAGTTTGAGGATAAAAGCTCAAATCAAATGAGAGATAATTAGGAGAATAAGTCATTAATCCAGTGTCATTGAGACAATCATTAGACCTTTTGTCTTTATTAAACTTAATGTTCTCAGTATTCAGTTTAGGCAATTTATTCAGATACAACACTTTGATCAGTCCTTTTGCTAATATCTAAAGTAGTAAAAAATATTTTATAAGCAAATTATTTTAAAATTACATTTCTCCGTCTCTCCCTCTCTCTTCCTCTCACATTTTTTTAAAAATTCATCTTATCAATTGACATTATTTTGCATAAAAGCAATACTTTGGTAAAATATATCCAACTCAATTCACTTTCATCTGAAGATGAACTTAAATTGCTTCTTTGTATCATAATATTTTCAATAATGTACTATTCATTAGCTAGTAATATAGTTTGGTAGCAAATGGTAGCAAATAATAAAACTAATATTTATAATATTAGTCTAAAAAGCATAAATTTATACAAAACATTGTTTGAAAGTGAATTATATAAATAATTTTATTTAGGAATTTAAATTAAATGCTTCTAAAAAATTAATAATTTTTAAAACATGTAGTGCTATAAAGGATTAAATGCTTAAGTTCAGCATAAAATTTATTTATCAAACAAAATATATTGGTATTATATAAATTGGCAACTTATCCCAATATATCCAGGATGTTTTGGACCACATATAGGCCTTTATTAGCAATCTTTGAATTATAAAGCATTTTTAAAATGCTTGATATTATAAATGTGTATATGTCTGAGTTAAACAAATAATATGATAAAACTTATATCAAGACTATTCATAGAGTATTTAATAGACATTTACATATATTCTCATGACTTCTATTAGTATCTGTTATCAAAGTGAAAAATAAAACAGATATTTCTATTAGTAATATATTAAGTTATTGATTTTTTGCTTAAAAAAATAAAATATTGAAAATATTTGTAATTTGTCAATATTTAAAAAAATTACTGATAATGATTTGTAAAATATTTCATATTTTAGTAATAATAGCTCAATCCATGTTTTAGAGTTTGTGATTTTAATTTTAATTCTTGTTAAATTATTAATTAAGCAGACAAGCAGACCTTGGTTCAGAGTTGGTAGACTGATAGATGTCTATAAGTGTTTCATAAATGATGCCCACAAGACAATAAATAGATTTTGACTATTGTTTACTGGCAGGGGTGGATCAAGGAATTTATTTAGGGAAGAGGGGGGGGGCTCCTTTCTGCCCTAAAAGGCTTCAAAAATTGTATTTCTATAAATGTCTATATAATTTCTTTTAATGCTATATAATAGGCACCAAACAAAATGCTCTAAGAGGGGGTCAAATATTAATTAATAATAACCTGTCAGATTATTCAATAATTTTGGTTTCCATATACAATATCAATAGATATTATTTTGAGATGAGTGGCTCAAGGATTGGTGTGTTTGAAGTATAAGTTATGGTCCCATGTAATATATACTTATGCAAATAAAACAAATATTTGCTTTAAAGCATAGTATTTAAATTTTTTTATTCAGAATAAAATAGGCCCACATTGCAAAGAGACTTTCGAGTGCAGATTTCTAAGCATCCTAGTTTAGACTTTTCCTTTGTGCTCTGAATTAGATTTAAACAATTGTCAATATATGGCATATTAATATAATTTGGACTGTGATTTTCATGTGTTATACATTATTAAAATATATTAACATATAAGTTATATTTTATTAAATAAATAGATATCCTGTGTACTGCTTTTATATTGCCTGTAAGGAAAAGTAGCATACACAAACAAGATATCTATCATAAATTCTAATAATCTTAATCAAATTATGATTCACATTTTAGAAAAAGAATTGATTTAAAAAAATATTTTAGCATAAATAGAATAGCCTGATGAAAAACATACCCTCAGTTATATCCTCAACATTTATTGCAGTATGCTCTTCATTTATAATTTCTGATAGTTGTATTTTTTCACCATCATAATTGACATCTCGATTGTGATCTAACTCAATAACCACAGAATCGGGCATTAATTTGCAGTCTATAGGGATCCATTTGTTTTTTATAAATAAATCTAGTTTTTCCTGAAGCAAATGACCATAGGAATTATTATTCAAATATGTTGCCATTTCTAATCATCATCCTCTAAGTCGAGAAACACTTTTTAAAGTGTGGCCCAGAATAAGTCACATATTAAATGACTTATTTAAAGTAAAAAATAATTTTAGACCGCAAAATGTATTATTTTGGAAAGTTTCATTCAAGTTTTGTCTCATTTTTTAACATTTTTTAATTTCCTGTTACATGTAGATAAAATTAATAGAGTCAAAAAAATAGATTTTGTGAATAGAAACAGACTTTCGCTATTATCATAGCTTTTAATAATTTTTTAAGTTTTTAAAACTAAATTTTGAATCTTATCCTTGACTGCATCATCCCATAGAGGATAGTAACTAAAATACAAAAATGTGTGTCGGGTAAAGGCGAATAATAACCAATACAAACTAATATGTTTTGATTTTATGATAAAAAAGTAACAATTATTATAGAATTGTGAATAATTCTTGAAACTCAAATTTTTGTATTAAAATACGGCCCAGAGCTAAAATAATATGGGAATGATCAGTTCAGTTATCATCATAGTAATCCCTGATTGAGTTTGACTACGGTTAAGAACTGATCAATGACTTCATCATGATTGTTAAAACTAGTTACATTCAAATGCTCCTCTTTATAGGTTAAACCGTGTACACCTGAGGTCATAGCGTCAGTTTGATTATTAACCGTCCACTTTCGTCAGCACTATCTGTTGAGAAAGACTAGTATGGTCAAATTCATTTAGGACCAAGTGAGTTGGTGTCCTTTTACTGCATTCATCGATCAGCTAAAGTGAAAATCCCATGGAAATTCATGAATTTGTATAAGTCAAAACAGTTTATTTTAAGAAAATAAACATTTATATATACATATTATAATATATAATGTACAATACAGTGGAAACTAATTTAGATTATCTGTGGCACATTACAACAATTATGGTATAGTATCTGAATTAGCTGATGATTAGCATATTTCAATGCCATGTCGTGATTATTGTCCATGTAAAAAAGGTTTATAAATAGACAGTAAAAAATAAATGCAATACATATGTAATTAAGAACAATAATTTTCAATACTGAGTTAATGTAAATTTAATCCTAATATTGAAATGATCATACGAGAAAGACAATTAACAAAATATTGTGAATTATTGTATGATGCAATTAAATTAAATTAATGAAAGACATATATGTATTATAAGATATGAGTAATGAATGCATTCAATTAAATGAATAAATTTTTTGAAATGTTTCCATGAGTGTCAACACGAGTCATAACTGCACCGGAGGTGTGATCAAAAGACGCCGGAAAATTCGTCATTAAAACGGGGTGACTTGGGGGCATTATTCTGAAGATGAATGAATAAAACAAGTAAGTCATGATGATAAAAACTTTTCTTCTTCTAGTGACTAATCCAGAAAGAAAGTATCCGCAATATACCTACACTACACTCTGCAAAGAAATGACCAAATGGTATATATATAGACACTAAAAAAGTCACTGAGTCCGAACAAAACGTCCACATCATTTTTGTTTTCGGTAAATGACTCCTATTTCCTGTAATCTCCGGCTTCTCCCCAAAGATACCTTTATTACATCTAATCATCTTGCTGATACACGAGTAATAAAAAAAATTCTTCCAATTGTGCTAAAGCATATCTCCCAATCAAATGATCTATCCTTCACACACTACTGAGTACTATAAATGTATGTAACTGACCATCTAGTGGAAATCAATAATAATAATCCTATACACCAGAAACTCAATGCATATATGAAATTTTTATCCACTAGTATTTCATGTATAAAACGGACATTTCTGTATTATTATTATTATTATAATGAAACACATTTAACACGATCATTTACAAGTAGGATATTAAATTAATTCCTAACACCTAATTAAATCATCTCAGATAAGATTTCATATTACTGTACAAATTTAGGTATTATAAACATATTTAAGTAAATGCGAGGCTTTATACAGGCATGTGATTTTGTAAAAATAAAAAATCCGGAAAACAAACAGTTCTTTTTGGGCCCGGATTAATATTATAAAGTATAAAGTTAACTCAACCACCCGACCCCCCTATTTTTTATTACGCCATTTTCCTAGATTTAAAAATGACCCAAAATGTAAAAAAATATCCTGAAAATCCGGAAGAATCACGTGCCTGTTTATAAGTGAATAGGACACCAACAAATACATAGTTAACATATCACAATACAATGTATTGTATGTCCAAATATAAAGCCTTAAATAATTGCATTTAAACTATTTATTTATTTTCGGTTAACACACGATCATTTTACTTATGTCTCTTAGGAAATAAATCTGTTATTGTGGGAGAGAGATTGACAGACAATATCAATCGCAGAATTTAAAATAAAACCTCATATTGATTAAATCTGTCTGACATTTAATAGCATTTTAGAAGCATCTAGAATTGAGAATATGAAGATCATTTATGGTTGCTAATATGCCAAAAGACACTGGCTTCATTTGTTTAAAACGAATATGGTCTAAATGAAATAATGGACTAAAAATGATGGAAAAGAATCCGCCATTGTTACATTATAGGTGTTTATCCGGAATGATATTGGTCAATCATTTGACGAATAGTAAAATCAATGACTTTAAGGTGACTCATTCTTACTTAAAATGTTATCTTGTAGAAATATGATTTGAGGAATAAGACAAACTAACTTTATTGTGGAATTCATTTCTAGGTCGTTTATTGCCATCTGAATTATCCATCCTTCGATTCTAAAATTGTAATATGAAAATTATGCTACAGCATTTCCAATTGCAAGTTCTAATTGATATTATGTCATTCAATTCATTCATTATTCGAATTCCTGTCAGATTTGAGAGATAAATTGGCAGACTCATAGGACTAACACTCTAAAGTTATTTCGTTGTGTTTGAAGATCTAACTAATATTTGTCTGACTTTAAAAGTGTGATATGCATTCCCTATTAAGCTTAGAGCCGCATTCCAATGAATAAATTCCATGAGCTGGGTATTACGGAGTTCTTGTCCTTAAGGAAGAATTCCTTTACTCATGAAAGGGCTGATCTTTGTCCCATGAAAAAATTAAGATGTCGTGTGAATCAAAAATGCTTATGATTTAAATAATTAACCAGCGCTTGTATAAAACCGTGAGTATTATGAGTTATAATGAGTATTTATTCTGATTTACCTGTGATGTGATAATAAAATTGACTTCACACTAATAATGTCTGTTCTGTGTTTGATAATTTTTTCCCAATAAGAGCAGACATGCACTACCTAAGCGCACCATTAGTGCGATTATATATCAGTTGGTGTAGCTATCAAAACTATAAAGCATTCAATTTCATCATGAAAAGAGCGACTTCTCTTTAAACCAATTTACAAGGCACTTATTAAAACGGGGTATTCTTAACTTGGTTTAAAGATTAAAAAACTCGATGGAAAATATTTCAGTAAAGCGCCAATAATTCTAACTTTATGGTTCGAGACGAATTAAGCTAGTTTTACTGAATTGTTTTTTGTGTTTACTCCCCAAATTACAGATATACGACATTATAAAACCACCAAAATTCAAATTGTCGTGCTCCTAAACGCCATGTTTAATTTTTATAATTATTGGACTAATTACATAAAAATTGATGCATATTTATAAAGCAGGAAGAATTATGTATTAAAATCAAGAAAACTATTTAGGGAGACAAATAAACAAATACCACTCCTTTATTTTCATGGTTGCTAATAATCTTGTTAGTACGAGATTCAAGGGACCACAGAAAATTGCTAATACAGTATATTTTGATTACAAATTGGTTGGGAACTTCTAAGCGCTTAATGTATAGATTCCTCTAGTGAGCGAATTATGAAAATCAGATAAGACGTTTAGGACAGGCGATAATTTGAACTTGATAGTAGTTTTATTATAATAGCGGAGATAGGAATTTGTCAGCTGTGGTATAACAAAACCATCGGTACAGTTCAATATTTTGAGAGTCAAACGAGATCGCGCATGCAAATTTCTATAGCGTTTTAATTTTAGAACTTACGGTAAGACAAGCAGAAATAGGCATTATTCATGCAAAACTCTTAAATGTTTAATATCTATTTTCACAATAAGCTATCGAGGTGATTCTTTCTATATCTGAAAAGAGTGTAAAGAGCTCTTTTCATTTGTATTAGCGCGCTTACTAGAAGTAGTATATAAAATCAACTCTGCCAGTTATTAAATGTATTTGAATCGATTGATTGGGGGGTCATTTTACCGGCGTATTATCCACAGTAAGATTAAGTTGGGGAAAACCTTCCATAGAATACTCTGGGTGAAGTGGTTTAAAGGTATTATAATTATTACGATGATTAATAAGTAATAAAATAAAACAAAACACCATGATTAAAATGCCATACGTGAATAACTACTATTATAAAAAGATTCGTGCTTAGTAAATGTAGAAATCACATAACAACTGGTAATAACTATAATCACTTCACCGAGAGTATTCTATGGAAGGTTTTCCCCAACTTATCCTACTGTTGATATTTCATTGTACAATAACTCAATATCCTATTCTACAGGGTGTCCCAAAATATACGCATAAGGAAAAGTGAAGAAAGAAAATGTAATATATATTATAATCATATGCGGTATAATTATCATGGTATCAGTTTGGAAATCCCAAATCTATCTATCAATATCAGTTTAGAAATTCCAAAACTATTATTAAATTACGGTTTAGAATTATCAACAATTTGTATGCAGTGCAATATTCTTTACATTCCCTAATAAGCGCATATTTTGGGACACCCTGTAAAAATTGAAAACATTTTTCATACGTATAATGGAATATCTAGGTTTAATTTATATTTAGCACTTAGAGACTTTCGAGAGTCATTCGTGGTGAAACTTTTGAAAGTCGACTATAGTGTGGATCCCGCTTCAATCCAACAGCAAAGTGACATTGAGTGATAGAGAGAACTCAAATTAGATTACGTGGGAATGTTCGATGGAAAGGAGTTTTTATTCTGTATTCATCATGCATTGTCCATCTAACTCTCCTTTTAATATCCTACACAGCTGATAGACACAAACGAATGAATAAAGAACACATGTGCTTCAAACCATAGAACGTTCAAGACAAGAGATACTGTTTAATCAACTCTAGTTATAACATAGATGTGTGAAAACACTTGGATGTATCATATGTATAAAAAAAGGAAACTGGAATCGAAAATCTATTTCAAGAGTTCCCACTTTTATACTATACCTAATATATCTTCTATGTCGTCTTTTATTGTCTATTATGGGTGTAGCGAAACAACTCTTAGTTATAACTATTGAAAAAACTAACGCTTGGGTGAGTTGGATTCATGCGAATGAGAAGATGCCACTTGATGAATACAAATTTCCTCATTTTAAATTTACCACGATAATTAAGAAAATCACCTGATTGAAATGATGGTGATGATTCTGAAAAGAGCCCTGTCCGCGCTGATCGTGTGGTATGAAGCGCTTATTGGGAGAGTTATGTCTTTCACTTTCAGAAGGACGTCGCTCTCTCCGATCCTGAAATAAATTCACACATCTACATTGTCGAAATAAGGGTACGGGCAACCCTAAATTACTAATTATACACATGTCAATATCAGAAAATCGTTTCCTTTAACAGATGGTATACGTTAGCTAAATTAATATAAATATGATAGGACAGTACTCCTTAAATATAAGGAGACTAGTCTACCATAAACGTTACATTACTAAACTATTACTAAGCTCACATTGATTAAATAAGAGTATCAATAGTATACCAGACCTCAGTGACATGTGGCACATTATAATGTTTTAATAATGCGAAGTTACATTCGAAAAAGCAAAAGTAAAATCGAATCAGATTTAAAACCAAGTAAAATTTTTATTCCAATACAAAGAATATTATAAAATATTAAATGCAAGCAAACGACCTACAATAACAGTAAAAGAACCGGCTAGTCAGAGTTTATTGGTGAAGTTTTTGCTCACTTTAAAATCACGTGATTACTAGCAGTTTAATATAAAATGCAATGAAAGACAATGGTACGACATATAAATAGAATCTGAGAATAAATTAATATACTAATACTATATGTATATATAAACTGAAAATGTCACTCGACACTAGGTTCTAAAATAATCAATAAAAGCGCCGATACTTATGCCGCGACATTACCTCACGTCCACGTGGCATCCTAAAGTCACGCGCTGAATTGTTAGAGGGACCGTGAGTATGTCGCTGCTGATTGTTTCCATGATGATGAGACTGGTTACCACCACCACCACTATTCCGATTCTGCTGGTATGAGTTATCCCGGTAAGGATGGAATCCTGGTGGTCGGTTGTTGTGGACTGGACGAGGATGGTGAGTAGATGCATCATTAGATGATTTCTTCCAATTAGGAGCAGGAGTGTGCTCATCTTTCTTATGTGGTTGCGGCTGTGTGTTGGAGGTGGTGACCATTCCACCACTCTCCGAGGCTGGTGTTGATCTAGCTGATGCGGTATTACGAGTGGGCGGACGGTTATTGATGGACACTTTCAGATGTTTCTGAAATAAAGAAACCATAATTGGTTGATCTCTTATCAATTTAAGTTTTACAGTATCATCATAAATACATATTGGGAGGTTTACGATAAATAAATCAAAAATGGGATTATTTTAAAATTCTCAAGAACATTAATGATATTGCTTCTTAATCAATATTTACAAAGACACTAACTTACACAGTTGGTGAATCACCCCTGGAGTTTGAATGCTCAAAAGATGAAATTGAATTTTCAGAGAATTTAAATATAACATAATTTGAAGGACTAATACTAAATATTATTTGATATAATCGACGTATATGGCTTCAATATCTAATAATACAGAATAGTAACGTCGCTTATGTTTAACTCATTTTTACCTATGTATTATTGGATATCACATACATATTCATGAAATGAAATCATAATAAATAACATGTGGCTAACCTTGGCTAAGAACTTCAGCTTTTCCTTTTGTTTCAGACCAACTTTGTCATAAATTTGTTTGAATTGAAGAATAATATCTTTAACTTCGAGAGGCTTCACATCACCAAAGTAACCATAAAAGTCCTGTCCATTAACTTCTTTGGAGGGCAATGGAATATCATGATTTTTCAGAGTTAATTCAACAGCTGCAGCAGCTATTGCTTCTGAACTATATACTACTTCAAGTGATGTATACACTAACATACAAGTACACACAAAGTAGCTTTGTGCCTCAACTAATTTGGTTGTTTTCATAGATTCTAAAGCATAAACTAAATAAACATGAGGCTGTTTAATAACAATATTAGGAAATCCCATCACCATCAATAAGATGCCTTCTAAAGATTGGACACAATTTCCAACTTTTTTGTAAAGTTCACTTTTATCATTTGGAGGTGGAGTTGACAATGTGTTGGAAAATATTGTAGAAATTAAATGTTCCAGCTTTCTAGACGAGTCTTCCATTTTACAGGCCAAATAAAAACAGGACATGGCTAGGTAAGCAATCTTGAATTTTGAAGAAGAATATTGCTTATAAAATCGATGCATATAAGCTATTGCTGTTGTAATCACAGTCTGAGATCTGTAAAAGTAAGCATGTTAAGAAAAATATCTTTCATAAAATGCTAAATAGAAATCAAAAATTGTAATTGTTTAGACAGTTATGTTATTTAAAACATGAACTTCTTCTAAACAAAAAATAAGGATAAAAGTATTAAAAACAACAACAATAATATATATAATGGATGAACATTGAACATTATTTGTCACCTTTGCTCAAAACAAATGACAAACTGCCTCCTTATAGCTAGCATTAATAGTTTACATATGATACATTTATTTTATAACTTTGAATGTAGTATTTTAATGTAGCTAAGCATGTATGTACATTACTGTGATTAACTTTATAATAAAAATTCATTCCCTGTTTTTGATAATTTGTCAGATATAGTCAATCTGAAGTTTTACTGTATTTATAACAACCACACAAGAGACCACATAAAATGTTTGACCAAATACAGCACTAAACTCAAAAAACTCATCAAAGCATGTTGGACACTCAGTGCTTATCTGTGTTATCATTGAAATAAGCCAATCAGAGTGCTTATCAATATTGTTTACTAAGGGATATTCACTAATTTGATTTGGATGAGGTCCCCATACTTCAGGTTCTTCTATGAATTAAATGTTTTTGAAGTTTAGGGTCTTTTGATAGATCCATATGGCAATCTTTACTACCTTTGTAGAGATTGGTAATACATAAGTGAGGCTAACCCAATAACCTGTTGGTGACCATTTACAAACTTTTATAATGTTGATTACTGTTTAAAAACTGGTCAGACCAGCTATATCAACCTTTGGCTAAAATTACTGACTTACATTTACATTATCCATACCTATGGTATTGTATTTCTAGATCACTAGTTTAAGATTGATAACTGCTCAAAACAATTTCATATCCAATGGAAAAAAGCTATCAAATGAATCTTTAAAAATGGCAATAAATTCCATTTATCAAACTATAGATCAATCTCTAATTCATCAGCAAATTTTTGGAAAGAATTATCTATAATCAGATCATGGAATATCTTAATACTAACCAACTTATCAGTAAATATCAATATGGTTTCAAGAAGGGTCACAACATCAGTTGTAAGTTTTCTAAGGTTAAATATTACGCAATGGCTGCGTAAACGGTGGCTGTTTACTTTCATTCAAACACTAGGTACACGGCGAGTCAATTCCACATATGTATCTAAATCATGTTATATTATTTTTTTAAATAAACATTCCATAGCCAATTATTATTATTTTGCACCCAACTTCAAGATTTAATTATTTAAAACAAATTTTAGTAATATAAAATAATTTTCTATTTACATATATGTATTACAAGTATAACTCGCTGTGTACCTAGTGCTCAAAAGAGTGTTCACTGCTGTCGTTTACGCAGTCATTGTGTAAATATTGGACAATTAGTCTAATCTGTTATCTACCCTTAGCTAATTGTGTTTAAGCTAAAATTAGTGACCCATGTTGTGACCCAATTGAAAACTACAAGAACTGGTCTACCTAGTTGCAAAGTGCAAAGGTTTGGAAGTGGTTGATGAGTTGAGAATGTTTTAGAATAGGGAACGGGTCAACTCGTTCCTAAGTCAACTTTCACCTACGTAACCTCACACTAGGTGAACTTGTACACTAAAAAACTAAAATAAAGGGTTAGGGTTAGGATCAATTTTAGCAACTT
>JAYJLU010383284.1:0-11755 GCA_036873645.1 Minona dolichovesicula | reverse complement strand
TAGATATCCATAGATATGAGAGTGTATCTGTGTCATAGATATCCATAGATATGAGATTGTATCTGTGTCATAGATATCCATAGATATGAGAGTGTATCTGTGTCATAGATATCCATAGATATGAGATTGTATCTGTGTCATAGATATGAGAGTGTATCTGTGGCATAGATATCAGAGTGTATCTGTGGCATAGATATCAGAGTGTATCTGTGGCATAGATATCAGAGTGTATCTGTGGCATAGATATCAGAGTGTATCTGATCTCAGGGTAGCTCACAGATATCAGGGTAGCTCACACTAAAGGAATATTGTATTCCATTCGCATAATTGCTTGAATGCAAGTATATACTAAAAATCAAATTGAAGAATTTCCGATCGTTTAAAAATAGATTTTTATATTCGTAAACAAGTAAGATATAAAATATCAAGGATTATACCTACATTGATATAGATCATCAAAGACTCTTTCTGTTCTAAAGGTCCCAAAATTGGCGGTCCGGAAGGTTCTGAAATATTATTTCGAATGTGATGTTAAGCGTTTTTATATTTATTATAGTGATTTGCTCCCCTTTTTAGTTAGGTAGAAGGGCTAGAGAACAAACAGCCTTATAAACCTCTAATATTCACATATTTTATTGTTGAAGAAATATATCATTACCTATTAACAATTGGTTAATCATATATGTATGTACCTAAATTTAAGTGAAGTGGCTACAGTGAACCTATTGCATATGGTTGCACACTCAATAATCGATTTGCATCCAAATTTAAATTCCTGGTATCGATAACAAAAATTCATGTCTATTTTTATATGGAAAGGAAATCTTACTCGCTGGTGGTGATATCTTCCAACCAGTACCTCTATCGCTCCAAATTTTACTGTCTTTGTCCCTCACTTTGACACGACAAATGACCTTGGTGTTTGGCTTTATTTGGAAGTCAAGGGAATGTATGAGAGCTTCATTAACAAACATCTTTTTGTAAATCTGGAATATAATATACGTACATAATTTGAAGGTCTGTAATATGACAGAGAAATAAATCGCATCCTATCATTCTTCTACACTATGCTAAATTGACTAATGCTTTCTTCTCTCCTTGTGTAATGTTCATTTTTACGAAATTCTAAAAACCGAAACACCTCTAAACACGAAAACTAAACATGATACTCAGCTTACCCTCGTTGTGGTTGTGTTTGAGCATTCTATAATTGATTCTGTAATATAGTTTTCTTGATTGTAATCATCATTTGTACCTTTAAGATTCCAAGTTACACTCATTGTAGAGTTGGAGTTTAAAGACAAATCAACTTTTGGTTGCAGATAGCGGACTATATTAAACAAGAAAGGACTAATTAAAGAAATGAAATGCGCATATGGTAACTCTATGGTTAACTAAAAGAATAACCACAACTTACATATTTCAGTTTTGCGAAATTTTCGCACTGCTTGAGTTTCATTCAGTGCATTATAGAATCTGATTTTCAATGTTAGATATTCACCAAAACCTTTGTTGTTAACAATACAACTATTTGGTTTTTGGTAAATGCAATCAAAAATATTTCCGTTCCTAAAAATGAATTGAGCAATTATAATCAAGAGAAAATTTGACTGTAATAAATGATTTTTTTTTCAAATTCATTCAAAGTAGCTGTTTCTTCTTTGAGTAAAAAAAGTAGAAAGAGTACAAAGAGTCTATTCTGTACTAAAAACTGTAAAAGTAAATTAAATCAGCTTACGATATTATTTCAAATTTGTGCTCCAGGTTAATAGCATGGTTCTCCATCTCAGAATATGAAGGACTAAACCAACATATTAAGTTAAGAAAACTACCAATGAATTCACAGCCAACTATTTCTGGAACAAGTGGACTACCTATAATACAATTTTTTAGAAGTTATTTTATGAAATACTTGATAAACAAACAAATAAAAAAATCAATACTTACGAGCAACTGAAATTAATCTTGTAGTTAGACCAGTCATACCAGAGCTGGTTCGGCATCCATAAAATCCTCGATTCTTGTCTGCATTTACTTCAAGTAATTCTTGTGAATTTTTAAATCTATTTTTTGTTTTTGTATTATTTGGTAGATATAACCATGTTGTTTCATTACTTGTATCTGTACAAGTAATTGTATAGTTTTTACCAGCTACCATGGTATTGTTTACAATTTCTGGGAATATTGAAATTTTAGGTTTAGCATATAAAATTGGGATTGTTATTAAAACAAACAAAATCCATGTTGAATTTCTGATGCCAATCATTTATCTACAAGAAATAAAGGAAACTTAAGATAAATTCTATAGCTTTATACATAACTTGAAGGGGAACCATCATAAACAAAAAATAGCAATTTTTGGAGTAATAAATGCAAAAGCAAGTTAATCAAAATTCATAAAAGATTGAACATTTTGCTACAAGCTACATATATGCAAATCTCAAAATGTTAGTGAGCTTGTGGTGAATGATTTGCTAATGCTCAAAAGTGAACATTTAGGCCAGTAGGTATAGGGTTCATATGAATGAGGCATTAGATACATTGTATAAGTAAAGTAGGTATGTAATAGATGTAATACAATTGTGAGCAAAATAGATATTGAAATCTGTAGACATGCCTCAATTCTAGAAGTGAAGCAACTTGCACCTATTTCTGTCATTGCATCATTATTTGAAGTCCAACTTTTTATATATGTAGATAAAATGAATTGATAATCATGATATAATTATTGTGAGACCATCACATAAATTATATTGAACAATTCAAATTGCATAAGATTATTTTAGCTTCAGTATTTTGGCATGCCTTATACAAGCAAGTTAATGTGAATTCTAATAAATTATTTCAAAAATATAGATTCTGATGCATACAAAACTTTTAAAATCTTTCAAAGTTATTTGTCAGCCTCAAATTCTCATATGACTTAAATTCAATAGCATTTAAAATATTTTTACAAATAAGATCTTTTAATACTTTTAAAATTTTATGAGTCACTATTCCTATCTATTTTTTAAAATTAACATTATATATTATTCTAAATTATTAAAATTATATCAAAAGTTAAATCTAAAAGAAAAATTATTAAAAAGTCATAAAAGATTTGTTAAAAGATTAAAAACATTCTGCATTAATCAAAATCTATATTTAAAATTTGATCAAAACTTAAAATTCATTAACAATTTATCATAATGAAGGAAATTTAGGATTTTGACAATGTTGATGCATACCCTAAGTAACAGGTTATTTCCCTATGCTGCATAACCATAAGTGTATTAAATTTCAATGAAATCTAAAGAGGTTATAGATATTGTAGAATTTGTAGAAATGTAGTAATTAAATTCATTTTTATTGATTTCTTCATTCTATATTTTACATTTTTTATTCATACTCTGCATATGAATATCCACTTTGTTTTACTAATGCAATATATTTTAATAGGCAGGTCAAACTTGTGTAGATTGTGTAGTATCATAACATGCAAATTTATTTCCAATACACCCTCCAATGCTATGAAAATAAAGAGCCACCTTGGATACCAGCTTATTCTTGATTAATATGGTATTTAAGGTTGTTTGGAATTTCTATAGAATTGGGGGAAGGGGGAGGTTTGCCAGACCAACAAATAATCATCAGTGAAAAATAAATGTTACACAGTTGTTATTTGACCGATTATTGGTTGAATAATTTTCCTGCTATTTGACTGACAATAATTGGTAGCATAGTTAAAATTGCAATCTATGTTTTATGTTATTGGTTGACCATATGAATGGATTTATGTACTTCTACATGTACCATATATGTACCTATAATAATTGTTTATATCACTGTAGTTTACATTTCGTTAAATTTTATTAATATTAATTGGTTTCAGTGAATAGATAGATGTTCCATTCTGATTTTGTCTACTAAATGCTTAGATATTTATTCTATATATACATGTAGGTACATAATTCCCTTCTCATGATCAACCAATGACATAAAACATATGTACTGTAATTTTAACTATATTATCAATTATTATCAGTCAAATAGCAGGAAAATTATTCAACCAATGATTGGTCAAATAACAACTACGAAAAATAAGATTTAATGGTAGAGTGGGCATTCTGAATAAACATTAGGAATGAATAAAAAGAATTGATAAAAACCTTTTCAGATTTTTGAATCAGAAGACGCCGAAATGGCGAAAATTCATTCAATAAACATTCTGTTTTTATCAATTCTTTTTATTCATTACGAAAAATAAATTCTCTTATAGTACAAATATAGACATCATCATTCAGACACACACTCATGCATAGACTTATTAATCTTGAAGAATGCAATAAAGATGAGAATTTTGCACTCTGCATATGAATATCCTTTTTGATATTTATATTCTACATATACAAATACCCCCAAAAATCTAATCCTTGATTTCATAGAAAGAAAAAGAATTTATCGACGCGTTTCTAAAAATATATAATGACATCCTGATATACTACCAAGATATTTTTTGTTTTCATACAAACCTCTCTTTAATAATTTGATTTCCAATATTCAAAGGATATTTAAGAAATGTTTTTCAAAATTGAGGTAATATTTAGATAAATATATTTTATTAAGTTAAACACTGTCTATTAATTATTTATATCTCTATCCATTTATAAAGTATTCTTCATGTTTTCTATAAAAAACATACTTTCCTACATTTAAATTTTAAAACTTTCTGATATAAATCACATCACAGCTCCACATGTAGCACTGAAGCATATTTTTAGAACTATCAAACATAATTGCTAATTATAAGTCAATAAAACGTGTTAATGTTTAATACAGTTTTAGTTAATCAAATAATTATATTGTATAAACCAACCTTTATTTGAAAAATATTTTATTCTTTTTTACATTGAAAAGATTATTCGCATCTCGTTTCCTTTGTGATTATAATTTTTTATCTCAATTAATTTATCAGTGTCTTTTTCATGCATAATAAATATCTGACTTAGGCATTTTGTATTTAAGTTGAAGACGCTATTAGAATTGAGTATTAGAATATACTATTACAACAAAATAAAATAGATTCGAAATATGAGAATTAACTCAGATGATGGTTTAAGTTCTGCATATATATTTAAACATGTAGAAAGCCAAAAATGCATTAGTATCAAAGCCTTTTTTATGTTCATAATTAATGAAGAGATATAGGAATGAGGAATGATTTTGATGAAGTCTAGATATAAGGAGTGCATATTTTTTCTTTTAAATTATTAAAATTTCTACAGATGGGATTTTGGAATCTTAATTGCATGTTAAAATTTAGAAAAAATAATAAATCAAAACAGTAATACTATTTTTATTTCAAAATATGCTTACAATAAATTATACAAAATTTCATTTTGGACCTTTTCATAATTCATAATTCACCTTTTCAATATAATGAATTTAGGTTAATTAAAATTATTATTAGCCAAGCATTTTTAGTAAATAAAATTGATATATGGGATATGACTTAAAAAACATTTTTTTTATCAAAGCAGCAAAGATTTAAAAGTCAAATTTTTTTATTCAAATTAAGTGTTTTATACAATTATTTATACATTACATTAATAGTCCACATACAATTTTGATTCATGAAGGAAAAAACAGGCATTTTGAAAATAATGTAGTAAAAAGAAATCATAAAAGTAAATATAATTTGCTCAAGCTGGAAAAGTGATTTTTTCCTCTAAGGTTCCATATAGTGATGATCTAAAGGAATGTTTGGTAATAATTCTTTTTTTTCTGGAAAGTAGGTAAGCATTCAAGTAAGCAATGGTATCTCTAGGAGTATGTGCTTTTGCACCATCTTGTTGAAACACAAACTGCCATCCTCTTCCATCAAGTAATCTCATATCTGGGATCATATTGTGAAGAAGGTTATTTCTGTAGTATTCACCATTTAGTTTGACACTGGGTGAATTGAACAACAAAGTGAATTGATATTTTTGCCAGTTTTGACACTTCCACTGATACCATGACACTTTAAAAAAAATAAAAACCAAGTATAATAGCACCTTTCATCTTCAATGTCTTTTTTCAGCTATACATTAGAGTATACTCAATTGTTCTGTATATTTCTGGGATGTTCAACAGTGAATATTTTCATCTGGAAAGAAGGTGACATTTGTTTTCTCAGGAATCAGGCCATCTAAGAAGTTTTGTTGCATATACAATTTGTTTTTCTTCATTGAGGTTGCTAAGCTTTTGACCATGAATGCACTGGAATGTCTTCAAACCAAGATCTCTTTGCAAATTCTTCTGACAATTGACTCAGAAATTCCTGTGCTTAGGAAATTTGATGCAGTGTTTTGTGCATGCCTGGTTGATCCTCTTGACTTAACACAGAATGAAATTTCATAGAATATTTCATTCAGTTTATACATTTAAAGGACAACCATTACCAGCAGATCTATCAATTGCACCTGTTTCATTAGTCTTTCTTCAGCAACTTATCCAATCCTCCTGCTATGTAGCCTTTATAGGCACTTTCTCCCATAACCTTTATCCAAGCCATAATGTTTAATGATTATTTTATCTTCCTTAGAGAATGACTCTTAGGTACATTTTGTGACTCTTTTGTGACTCTTTCAGAATGACTCTTTTACTACATTTTGAAGTTGAGCTTGTGTATGTATGTTCACAGGCTGCAAAAGTGAACAGTGTTCAATTAATTATGCTCATCACTGTTATTTGATATGTTTTTACACTTGTTTAGCTTGTTAACTTGTAAGTATGTCATTATGTATTTTTTCATTATTTTTTGGTAGATAGCATCCATTTGTCTCCTTTTTATGGCAGACCTTGTAGTTAGGACTAATTGGCTGATGTGGCTTTACTTATGCAATCACTGATGGGTTTTTTTTAATATTTATTGCTGCATGTTCATTTTTATATTTCAATTATAGTTGTAGCCCAATCAGATATATAATAGGTTTTGATGTGATCATTATATACATGTAAATCTATAACAGAGATAATGTGTACTTTCTATTAGAACTCAATAACCATAAATATAATATTTAACAGGATTAACTTGTCATTAGCATAATAATTAACACCATTTTAAGTGTTATTGTTAAATAAATAACAAATACATATACATATGTATAAAGATTAATCATAATTCATATCCCTAGTTTTTTTTATTGATTTTTAGATAAATGGCTAAGTCTTGGAAACTTCAATTATTCATTTTTGTTTCAATAGTGCATTTAGCATTGTCAGGTGACAGCAAACTACAAATCTCAATATTTCCTGAAGTCAAAAATAATATCATGATTGTTGGTCAAAACTATACTATCAGTTGTTCAGGCATCAATATTGATCCTAGTTCAATAAGTGTTTCGTATGGTGAGAAGCACATTAAAACGGACTCCATCAAGTTGGTAAACGTTGGTGAGCATAATCAGGCTACTTATGCCTGTGAAACCTCGTCTGATGAGTCAGCTAGAACAGAAATTTATTTAAAAGTTGGACGTAAGTAGAATTGCTTTTTATTTATGCTTTGAAATTGAAAACCTTTTCTTCTGTGAGTGAATTATGTAAATGTGTTATGTGTATGTATAAATATATCCTACATAGGTATCCCACTCATACCAGAAATAATTGGTTGTGAATCAATTGGAGAAATACAAGAACTGAACTGTTCATTCAAACCTTCGTTGAAAGAGATGAAAGACCACTCAATAATTCCTTTGAAAGAAAATTTTGAAATTAAATCGTAAGTACAAACAATTTTTTGTTAAAAATAAATCATTTATTTTTATACAAAATGTAGTCAAATGCTATCGAACAGACAATTTTGATGTCGAATTTCTCATTTCCCAAAGTATACCAAAACTACCTATGAGCTTAAAAATTTGTTTTACTGATTCCTATGATTTATTTGGCAAGAATTTTCTTTAAAAATATCATATTTTCATTAAATCCTTAGCTTTTCATCTTCAAAGATGATATAATGATCAAACATTTTCAGAGCTCTGAATTGATATCTTACAGTACTGTATTTTATTATCTTCTGACTTTACGAAACTTCTCACAATAATGCTAACTGTTCTACGTACTATTATTGACTCAACAAAGTCAATAAAATTCTATCAGTTCTAGTTAAATAAATTAAAAGTTGATAAATAGTGGGGTTGTTTTTGATTGAGAATAATGGTACCACAGAAAAATTTCTATTACTAGAGTAAATATAATATAGAGTTCCCACTCTTGCTAATAAATGTTTGGATATCAATTTATGCCCACCAAGTGATAGAAAATCCTATCTCGACCATTATAAATTGGTGAAGTTCAAACTGCTATTGCGACAAAGCGCAATGAGCGATTTTAAAAACTCTTTTACCAAAATGAAGTTGAAAAAGGAACACTTATAATGATATAAAATTTATAATTCAGTATGATGTAAATAATTGGTTTTCTTGTGTAGTATAGTATAGTAGCACAGTATAGTACATTTGCAGCTTGTAATATTGCAATATATTTCACTACGCGAGAAATGGTTTTGTTATTTGATTCAATAAAACTTTTACATCATTGAATGTGACTCTTTTTCATCTTCAATTTGGTAAAAGAGTTTTTAAAATCGTTCATTTCTCTTCGTCGCTATAACAGTTTAAACTTCATCAATTTATAATAGTGGAGATAGGATTTTCTGTAACTCGATATGCAAATATCTACAAGCAAGTGTGGGAACTCTATAATATATTTACTCTATGATCCAGATAAGGCCTCTAATATTAAAATGAGTCATTGAGCTTCGCCGCTATTCGACAATTTGAAGTTCACGCATTCAATATGAAGATGTTTAGGTCAGGTGTTTTGGATTTTCTGTTTTAGATTCTCATTTGGAACCCAGTAAGTGTAATAACCTCTCTGTAGTGCAGATTAGTGTGTCTTGCCTTTTATCTAACATTGCTTAACACTATAATGACCTAGAAGTTAACAACTATTCAAAATATTTTCATGCTTTTTTGTAAATTATAATCAATTAAAAAATATCTACATAGGTTTACTTTAATAAATCTCTCATACTTGTATGAGATTGAAACAGCTTCTGTTTTGTAAATATATTACAATGTCTCAATTAATGCAGAATTCTAGGGAGATCTTTAAAACTATTAGACGCAATTAATTGCATACCTTACTAGTAGTAGTAGACCCAAACCCTAAATTTACCCTTTTTATGGTCTTGGAACATTATAGAAATAGTAGGATTACCTGAATCCATAGACATCCAACTGTCTATAATATCACTTTCCTTCAAACCATCTTTTTCTATTAGAAGATAGCCGATTTCAAGCTCTATACAGCGCTATTCAACATTTCATTCCTGATAGTATAAATTAGATTAGAACTATCGACCTCTGGATTGGTGGCCAAGCGTTCTAACCATTTGGCCAGCTCTCTCTACAAATGAATGACAATTTGAAAGCTTTCTTATACTGCGTGCTGATTCAACTGGATGCTGAATCAGACATTAAGATTATTTAAAGCTTATAAGCAGTATCATACTACTAACAGTAGTAGGGTTAAACTAACCACTTCACACTGCCAGAGTGACTATAAATTCAAGATAAATTAGCACACACGCCAGCTTAGCGTAAGAATAAATTAAATTTGAAGTGTACCACAGCCGATGATGTTAGGTTGTATACATAACCTCTATACAGTTCTTTTCAACATTTCATTCCCGAGAGAGTACTTTGGCGGGATTTGAACCCTCGACCATTGAACTGGTTGTCTAGCGTTCTAACCATTTATTCTACGTACACCACGATATATTCTTCATATGAGCTAAAAGTGTACCAATTTCATTAATTTTTTCATTATTATCGTAATGGGACTACGAAAAGCAAAGGCTGTTTACCTTTAATTTACCAGTTTTGTCAAATGCTTATCTGGGTCTGAAAATTTACGATTTTATTCGGTGCTTCAGTCAGATATTCTTGCATTTGCTTTTAACATTGTGGTGTAATTGTGACCAAGGTTTTCAGCAATTGTTAATTATTGATACCCATAGATGTACAAATTATTGTCATGGTGTCATACTATAAAACAAAATTAATATTAATACCACCTCAAGTTTGCGGATGACATCGTTATCATAGCAAAAGACTGGGAAGATGCTGAAAGACCTTCAAACAGAAAGTGCTAAAGTCGGGCTGAAAATTAACATGTCAAAGACAAAAAGAATAAGTAATAACAAAATTCCACATAAAAAAGGGTTGTAAATCAAGGTGTAGAAATTGAATCAGTGAATGACTACATCTATTTAGGCCAAAATATCAGCCTTCAAGAAAATAATCAATCAAGCGAGATAAATAGGAGAATACAAATAGGATAGGCAGCTTTCGGAAAGATGAACAACATCCTACGAAGCAACTTACCTATCAGCCTAAAAAGGAAAACATTCAACCAATGCATTCTACAAGCAATGACATATTCATCCGAAACGTGGACCTTGACACAGAAGAAGACAAACCGCTTAAGAACAGCTCAACGATCAATGGAGAGAGCTATGATTAACTTAACGAAGAAAGACCGATGGAGGAACACAATCATTAGAAACACCACAAAGGTTGACGACATAATTAGGAAAGTGAAATATAACCAATGGAGATGGGCAGGACATGTGGCCAGAAGACAGGACAACCGATGGACTACCAGGGTAACAAAACGGCAAAAGATCAAGATGTAGACAGTCCGACACATGGGAGACAGACCTTCGCTCCTTCTGGAATTCATCAGTCATATTATGGAGAAGAAAAGCTCAAGACAAAAAGTGTTGAAACCAATGAGGCCTTCGTCCTGCAGTGGAACGATAATGGGCTATGCAGATGATGAACCCCATTCTTAGTACCATTCTATCATGTTCTTCATTTTTTAATCTAAAGAAATGGTTGTGTAGATCTAAATTCTGGATCATTAATGACACTGATTTTTAATTGTTTTTTATTCAATGTCTCTTTTCAATCTGAACATCAATTTTAACTAGAGTTTCTTAACACTTTTTGTTGCCATCTGTTCAAATTGACTGTTCATAATTTTATACTGAAGAGGTTCACTGAAGCCACGAAGAGTCCACTGAAGAGGTTCTTTTCAATAACCGAAACCGATTAGGCTATTAATACCAGTCCATGATTTATCCAGTGATTATATTGATGGTGCTATACTCAACATATTTACACTGAGCGGTTTATTTAACTTGACTAATCGAAATAATCTATTTACGTACATATTTGGACTTGTTTATCTGTTTGTTCCTTATAGACTCACCGTTAAACCAATTTTAATGAAATTTTCTATGTAGTACTCCTTGTGATCCGAGAATGGTTTTAGTCATATTGATATTTCTTCTGCTCCAACATAAATTCGGCTTTCTAAGTGTGTGAATTAAAATAAAAATAGAATGGAAAATTTGCAAAAGTATAAAGTCTACATTCATTACGGACAACGCGGGCTTACCTGCTAGTATAAGGATACATTAGAGTCCCTGTTTTTCAAATCAATCATTAAGTAATAGACTTCTTGCATGTGGTACATATCACAGATATGTAGATCTCTATACTTCTATACTCTATAGGACATACCACAAATAGATATCTATACTTTATATACTCTATATAGGACATACCACAAATAGATTTCTATACTCTATAGTACATACCACAAATAGATCTCTATACTTCTATACTCTATATAGGACATACCACAAATAGATCTCTATACT
>JAYJLU010381062.1:0-13283 GCA_036873645.1 Minona dolichovesicula | reverse complement strand
TCATCAGACAGAAATAACTCAAATGCTTCTTTACAGATTCTGGAACTACTAATGATGCTGAAGTTTTTATCACTATGTTTCTAAATCGTCTGCGTTCGGAAAACGGTTTATCGTAGTAACGAATATCACCCGCTTCAAATATTTGGTTGGTCTCTTCGTCATATGATTTCTCTGAATCGATATTGTCATCTTGTACAAATATTGGCAGATCTCAATCTATTTCAGCTTGGTTTCCGTCATGTTCATCTTCAATATTTTCATCATTTTCCAAATATTCTTCATTTTCAGGTTCTACATTTATCTCAATTTCTTCATCCAAAATCATTCTTAGGGCTTCCTCCGCAGTGTATCTTGTTTGACGAGACATCCTGAAAAATGTTTTGTCCGTGCAGTTAGCAGAAAATTTATAATTCTAGCTAGCTATTGCGTGTATGTGGGCTGATTATCTTGTCAGAGATAAGTAGAGGGAGTGTGCGTATTAGTGAAGGTAATACAGCCAGTAAATAAAGCAGTAGGAAGACACAACTAAAAACTGAGGAAATCTATATGATTGTATGTACCTACCTATGTTGGCTGATTTATCTAGTGAGATACACTGAGAAAGAAAGTAGAGGGAGTGTATAGTGTAGAGTAGATTAGTGAAGGTAATACAGCCAATAAATAAAGCAGTAGGAAGACACGCTAAAGGCTGAGTAAATCTATATGATTGTATATATTGTAGAATGATATGGTGTAACAAAATGTTACAGGCATAAAGTTAAGGCTCCATTAGCTAAATATCAATATAGACCGCATGGAACCAGATGGCCAGTTGGATGAAACTGTTGCTTATTATGAAATATCCATCGTCATAAATTCTCTAAAAAAATATATTTACCATTAGAAATATAATCAGACAAATGTTGATTTGTAACAAAATGTTACGCCCATAAGGATAAGGGTTAAGGAAATACATGCTACCAATCCAGAACAGATGTAGGTTACCGAACTTAAGAAAAGAGTCACGGAAGTAACAAATGAGATCAATAAAGTCGCAGGAAAAATATCAACAATGAATATTACCGAGACAAACATGTTGATATATGCCTGTGCTAGACTGACAATGGATAAGCTTGACATAAAGATATGACCCAAAAACTCAAACAGCAATTACAACAATGAACCACCTTGGAAAAGAAGAATAAGTATGAATATAGAGAAGACAAGATTAGCCAAATACATTTCATACAAAGGAGGAAAGATGAAGAACAAGAAAGAACAAAAAATTATAGAAGACAAACTGACGAAAGAAGATGAGAATAGGAACCAGCATAGAGGAGCTGAAGCAACGAATATCTGCACTAGTGACAAGGTTAAACAGATATGCTAATAAGAACAAGGAAATCAAACAGAATTAACTCTTCAAGACAGATCAACGACAACTTTACAATAAACTCAGTGGCAAGACAAGAAAGAAACAACCGGTGCCTGATTGTGAAAAATCAAAAGAGTTCCATAACACCAACAGTAAATGGTTACAAGAACTTAAGAATCAACCTCAACAGGCCAACATCATCTTGACATATGTATAATGCCTTGGAAAACCAGTTAAAGAAAATGCCAAATTGGAAAGCAACTGGACCTGATTAAATACATGGCTACTGGATAAAGAACCTGAAACGTCTACACGAACGATTAGTAGAACAACTACAAGACTGTCTGAGTAATAGAAATGTACCAACATGGATGACGGAAGGTAAAACAGTCCTCATAATGAAAGATGAAACTAAAGGACCAATAGTTTCCAACTATCGATCAATAGCATATCTACCAACAACATACCAACAAGAGTCACGGAAGTAACAAATGAGATCAATCAAGTCGCAGGAAAAATATCAACTATAAATATTACCAAGACAAATATGTTGATATATGCCTGTGCCAGACTGACAATAGACTTACAGGAATTATGGCCGAAGTAATATACGATCATATCAATGCTATTGGAGAGAGAAAAAGACCAGAGGCACTAAGGACCAACTTCTAATAGACAAAATGGTATTAAGGAATTGCAAAGATACCAAGAAAAATCTACATACGTATGGTATGGATTGACTACAAGAAGGTTTACGACAAGGTCCCACAGTCATGGGTTATAAAATGCTTGGAGTTATCCGGTGTAGCATATAACATCATTGCGCCCATAAAGAATAGTATGAGAACTTGGAAATCAACTCTCAATGCAGGAAGCACCACTCTAGGACAAGTCAACATAAGACTGTCACCACTAACTGTTTGCAATTGCCATGATTCCTCTAACAAAAGTACTCAGGAAGCACTCTGCAGGCTATAACATCCGAAAGTCAGGAGTAAAAATTAACCATCAACTGTTAATGGATGATCTAAATTTATACAGGAAGAACACGAAAGAAATCGACTCACAAATCCAAACAGTCAGAAGATTCAAGATGAAGTTCGGAATCGATAAATGTGCAGTCCTGGAAATGAAAAGAGGGAAGATGGAAAACTCAAACGGATGCAGACTACCGGATGACACCACGATCAAAGGCATGAAAGCCGGTGACAATTATAAGTATCTTGGCATTCTGGAAACAGATGACATCAAACATGAAGAAATGAAGAACACGGTAAGGAAAGAATACCTGAATATGTAGAATACTGAGAGTCCTAAGATCCAGACTACATGGAGGGAACACAATCGCGGCAATAAACACCTGGGCAGTGTCCTTGATAAGATATAGAGCAGGTATCATCAAGTGGAACAAAGAAGAAGTTCGAGAAATTGGTCGAAAGACACGAAAGCTCATGACCATACATGGAGCTCTGCACCCTAAATCCGATATTGACAGAGTGTATATCCCTAGGAAAGAAGGTAGAATAAAACAAGATTTACATACATATGTGGAATCTTACTTATAAATTGAAAAATTTCCTGTTTGAAATCTTTGAAATCCCTATTAATTGATACATGTATTGAAAGTCAATTTACGATGTTTGATTTTAAAATTGCTACAACAATTTTTTGAAATGATTTTTTTTTCTATGCCACTCGTGACTTTTAATCATTTAAAAAATGGACAAATACAAAGATATTGATGATAACTCTTGTTACGAAAAACGATATTACTTTTAAAGTTAGAACAGTTAAACCAGTCAATTGACGGTTTGGATAGAATCTTAAAACTCTCACAAGTTTAGATTATAAAATGCATCTATTGTATATTACTTTATTACACTGTGTAATCACGAATATTACGAATGATATTGTTTAGAAAATTGAAGGTCTCCTTGAGCAACATATTAAATATTAAAAGAGGAAAAAAGGGCTCTTGTTGCTAGGTATACAAATTTATTGAGTAGTAAAATTTTCGACTGCTACAGTCTTAATCATTACAAAGAATGTCAGTGTGGGATAAGAGATATGAGAAATCTGTTCAGAATGGATCAATAGATTAGGTGAGCTGTAATTACAATCGAGGATAGTTAATAATGAAATAAAAAAGAATGTAAAACAAGAAAAATATTTCCAAACACTATCAAGAATCTACACCTGCCTGAAATGTTCTCCAGTTCACGTATGAAGAATGCAGCCAATCACATAAAATACCTCATCGTATCTAAAATCCTCAGACACCTCCACTACGAAAGCCAGATGACAATAAAGAACATTTACAAATTGAACGACCTACTCCGAACACATCTACCTACTTGGGCTGACTACATCATCGAATCGAGCAAAGTTGTATTTAGGAAAATGAAATCAATCTACAAACACAAACTACAACACAAACTAAACCACATTTCCTGCAATCAACAAATATCGAAGAAAGCTACACCAGACAACAAAACGTTTGTTACAGACCTATCAGAAAGTCTCTCCCGTAAAGAAATCGACATCTTATCCAAAGGACCAAAATTCGCGATCAAACTGAAACCAAACGAGAAAACTATTCTAAACATCAAAACTTCCTTTTGCAAAGTTGCGTACCAACTTAGACTCAGAGAATAAACAAACCTTTGACCCATAACTCTGAACTCGAACTCAACCTAAAGTGCGCCTTTATTGAAATCATCCTAATTTTGAAATCCAACACCTTTATAAACCCTAAACCAAATTTATCGAAAGAAGACTTCATGATACTGAAGAACCTGAGAGAGAAACCCCTCACGATCCTACCAGAATACCAGATACAACGAAGCAGCAATCAAACACCTAAGTGATGAAACCACCTATCAAAGAGTCACCAGAATGGAAACAAAGACCATAGAAAAGAAGATCAACAACCAATGGAAGAAATCATGCAGCGAGGCCCAACTACCAACGAACTTCATTAAAGCCTACATCACAAACAACTCAGACCTCCCGCGTTTTTACCATCTCATCAAAACACACAAAAATCATCAGAGCAATTGTCGCAGCCACTGGAAGCCCTGCGTCTAAAATCTCATGGCTCTTATCTAAAATACTCAAACCTCTCCTCAATGACGTTCCCGCACACCTCGACAATAGCTATAAATTAATCAAAGATATCTTAAACCTCTCCAATGATCAAGGAACACAATTCAACTATCTTTTCAGTTTAGATGTCGTGGCGTTATACACCTCCATCCCTCCCAAAGAAGCAATACACAGTCTTCATAAACGCCTTACCAACAAACCAATCATATGTAAACCATTTACTCCTCAACACGTCCAGAATCTCCTTACAGTTATCATTGAGAACACGTATTTCCGATTTCAAGAAAATATTTTTAAACAAATCAACGGC
The DNA here is from genome assembly GCA_036873645.1 of Minona dolichovesicula. Taxonomy (NCBI): domain Eukaryota; kingdom Metazoa; phylum Platyhelminthes; order Proseriata; family Monocelididae; genus Minona; species Minona dolichovesicula. The sequence goes on along the minus strand of JAYJLU010381062.1, from coordinate 8,514 downwards.
CTTCCAATGGGAAGCACATCAGTGGACTCCTCGCCATCCTCCTCATGGACGACATAGAAACAACGGCCCTCGCACAAACCAACAACATTGGACTATACCGCAGATACGTCAATGACACTTGCATCCTGACGACCAGCAGAGCAGAAGCCGAAAACATCTTAAAAATGCTAAATAACAGACACGACCAAATCAAATTCGCAATTGAACACCCAAACGAGAAAAATGAAATCTCTCTCCTAGACTTCAACCTAAGTCAAGCCTCTTCATACACTACAAATCCGCACTGCCTACCAAGACCAAAGAGAATACCATCCTCAACGAACTAGACCGAAGAAAATCCAGATGCAGCACGAATGAGGACCAAGATAACGAAATCACTTCCCTTTCGGACCTCATCCAACTGAATGGTTACCCATCCCATTTTCTCACTAACACTATCAAAAGAAGAGAAAAAAGAAAGAACAAACAACGTCTACAACAAGAAAACAACTCGACATTTTTCGAATTCCCCTTCATCTCTGACTCAATTGACAGAAAACTTCACGCGATATTCAACAAAGGGAATTTGCCGATACGCCTTTATAGAAGATCACATAACCTTCGAAAACATCTAAACAAGAAATCCAACACCCACAATCAATGTAATATATCAGATTCTTTGCTTCATGAAAAATGCTGTTTACCAATTGAAATGCGTTGACTGCAAGGCCATCTACATTGGCAGCACAATAAGACCCCTCCACTGCAGGCTTAAAGAACATTACAACGTCGAAAAAAGCTCAGTGTTCAAACACTATTCTATTTGTCAGAGCACATTTGAAACATCCCTACTCGCGCGGCCCTCAGATCCTATCCGCCTCAGATTCGCCGAAGCCCTGCTCATCAACAGACACTCCCCCACTATCAACTCCAAACGTGAACGAGATGAACTTTCTCAGTTGCGTAATCTCTTCATTACGTAATTATTTTATTTCATTATTAACAATCCTCGATTGTAATTACAGCTCACCTAATCTATTGATCCATTCTGAACAGATTTCTCATATCTCTTATCCCACACTGACATTCTTTGTACTGATTAAGACTGTAGCAGTCGAAAATTTTACTACTCAATAAATTTGTATACCTAGCAACAAGAGCCTCTATTTCTTTTTCCTCTTTTGATATTGTTTATCATTATTATCATTATAACTCACCATTTTAATTTCATATACAAAAATTGTCAAATGGCGACTAACGGTGCTTCTATTGTCTGTCAGATTCTTGTAACACCAATTCTTTTGGCCATGTTCTGCTCTTCAAGGATGCTTACCATTTTCATCCATAACGAGGTACCATCTGGTTTCATCTTGTCCTTCCACTTGATCAACCCGTCGATCTTCTCGATCTTCTTCTTCTTCAACATCACCGGAGCTGACTTCCTATTCTTCATCTTCATCATTTCCAGATCCTTCTTCATTTCCAGCCTCATTGGTAAGAAGACTAGTAATTCTTTGCATTCTGCTGAAACGTTCTTTCTAACCGAGTTTACTTATTATATGTAAATAAGTCTTAAAACTAGGTGTATTATTCAGAATAGTAAATTTGGAGCGATATTTGAAAATGGAAAGATTGCTTATAAATGCAGAAATTTCATCAGTATGCAAAGGGGCCAATGACCGTTTCTTTCTAATTTGATAACCTAATAGATAATGAGGAGGGGAGGAGATTTTATTGGTATAATTTTTTGCTGAAAGCCAGCCTTTACGAATAAATCTATGTGCAGCACAGGCTTCACCTCATCATTATCGATTAACAATCAATGCTGCCTGAGAAGGAATTACTAGATAACCTAATAGATAAATTAACGAAATTAACATTACAAAATGCTAAATTCGCGATGTGAGCTTTTCGTACAGGCTATATAAATTTATAAATGCTTAAATGAGTGAAAAGGATTCATATATTTTATTGCAGAAATGCTGAAATCAATAATGATTGGAAAACGTTTACCAAATCAATTCTGGAAATTATCAAGGATAAGAGGGGCAATGAATGCGTAGCGATTTACTTTGGTAAGGAGGCAGCAGATCATCTTGTTGACTTAACGAGTGTAGAAAGTTTACACCCTAATGGAAATCACCCGTATCATCCTAACGCCTGGTCATACGGAATAAATGATTATAGGTCACTTTGGTTGATTCAATTTATTAAAGGAAGGTATTTCAGTGAAATGTATACGAAAGTGAGGAGGCCGATTGAAGATCCCTTTGCATTCCACATGCCTGAACCAGAAGCGGAAATCTAATCTCATATGCTAACATAGCGTATTTACAATTTATTTCTATTTCTATATAACAAATGTATGTCTTATTTATAGTTATTTTCTGAAAGCATCTTGATTTGCATTATTAATTCGATATATAAAGGGACCACCAGATCAGTTAAATAAAACTGCCTGTGGCTTCTTGGAGTAATAAATGTAAATTAATGTGATCTGTAAAATCTACACCTATATAAATTATTATTATTATTATTATATATTACATGCTTATTATTATTTTCTCTGTTTAAATAGAAACTTGAATATATTTATCAAATACTATATATCGTGAGGTACAGATCAAATATTCAATACGGTATAGGTCCATGTATATGGATTTAAATTTCTATGCAAATATGAATTATTGTTTTAATGGAATCGTGGTACAAACTCTTCAAAATAAATATGTAGAACTTGAACATTCAAATGATCACAAGATTGATGAAAGGAGCTCATGGCGGTTAACCCAACTGGTAAAAAGTTAAAAAATCTATAAGAAAAATCAATAAAAATCGATAAATATTCCATAGGAAATCAACAAAATTTGATAAAAAAATCAATAGAAATCGATAAGATTCGACAGAAAATCGATAAAATTCGTCAAGACTTTCTGATAATTTTTCAATATTTTAAAAATCAATTATACCCTGGTGGCGTTTAACTCAACTGGAGAGATTGACGACTGAGCTATTATGGAGAAGTACATTCAGATATAGCATTACTATGAATTCTCTGTATTCCTCCTACTGAATAGCAACTTTCATACCTGCCTTCTTATCATGAATAACAATAACTAAGAAATGTGATATGAATTCTATAGGACTATGAGCCGCGACTTGAATGATGCATATAAAATTTAATTCGATAAGAATTACCACTGAAATATTCGACAGGGACACACATAATTATCTAATGGAATGTTTCAAAGGATTTAACTATACCTACAAACAGGATAATATACTCTATTTATCTCTTACAACTTTCATCCTAAATGTATGGTCACGTCGGAGTTTTTTTTTAAATTTTGTATAGGAAAGATAGGAGGATTGACTTCATTAAAACAAACAAAAAATATCTTCAAACTTATTGAGCGATTTCTCTATGTATACCTATGTATTCCTACTGAATATTACATCAAATAATAATGAACCATACACAACATATTTTAAATGACGCGCAAATATTATAATAAACAAACTATAAGAAAACGACGGCGAATTTTCCAACCATTTTATAACACCTACCCACTATGAGCCGCGGGTAATTTGAATGATATTATAAACATAAAAAATTTAGCTGATAAGAATTAACATTATAATATAAATTCGAAAGGGGTAAACACGAGAACATCTAATCAAATGTTTTAACTCGGGAAGAATTCGAGAGAGAGAGAGAGAGAGACTATTCCTGATATGCACAACAGACTGGTCTAAATCAAATACCCGAGAAAAAAAAACTGCGTTAACTTATTAAGTACTTTGTAAAATACCCATAATAATGTTACAATGCAGGGTACCAAGTACTTGCCACGCTTACGCAGTTTACGATGCACTTAATAAGTTTACAAAGTTACAATGTAGTACTTAATAAGTTTATGGAGATTACGTCGGCACTTATTAAGTTTACACAGTTATTATAAAGTACTTAATAAGTTTATGTAGATTATGTCAGCACTTACTAAGTTTACACAGTTAAAATGAAGTACTTAATAAGTTTGAGAATGAAGTACAAATTAAGCATCCATAGGCACAAACTAAAAATAACATTATTTATAAAGAATTATTATCTTTTAAATAACATGTCAATCATTATGGAAAAATAGAAACATGAATAATTTAAAAGCAATATTGTCACACTAAAAAACACAAATACATTAGCAACAACAAACGCATTTTAATCTTTTTTCTGTAAAATAGCTTACAAAATAATAATAAAAAGATCTGTCCAGTTATAACATGTACCTACCTAAATAAAAGAAATAGAAATTACTCGCCTATCATGCTTTCAGAAACACTTTATGTCTATAAAGATATTTTTCAAACAAGTCAAATAATACTACTAGATAGATCAGCACAATTCATAATTTCCATGTCTACTACATAGATTGATAAAAACTGCTTCATAAACTAATCTATAAAAATACCATAAATATTAATGAATCTAATAGGTAATAGGTAGTTACCAGATTTAATCTACTTTTATCATACATACCTGTATTTATTTATTAAAAGATTAACCAAAAAGTGCCAGATTATTGTAATTAACTAGCATTACTAAAAATCAAGTCATAAAAACTTACATACCATTTGGAAAAATAAACTAAATTTAATTATTTTTATACGTTTCACATTAAGACCCATTTTTTCAAATGATATGTATGTAAGAAGTATTTTGGTAACAGTTAATTACAAAAATCTGACACATTTTTTGCAATGTAGTTTTTAAACAAAACATTAAATGAAAGCATGTTTAGAAGAAATAGTTTTTAAAGTCATTTAAACTTCAATTTACTACATAAAACAGTAATATAAAATGAGGTGGTTAGAAATTGAAGAATAAATTCAGTGAACCAAACCTATTCTCTATTCCAACTCTATAGTCTCATTCGAATTTCAATGGAATTCATTAAAATCCACTATCAACTAGTTACAGGTTACTTACATTTTGGTAAATTCCAAGTTGTCCATTCTTCAGAAAACAGATGCACTACTCAATCTGAGTTATTCATATATATGGAATGTAAAATCTTTAATTGAAAGAATTTTTACATTCCAATATTGAAAACTCTTGAAAGAGTACAAACTTCCCAAGTAAATTTGTTAGAATGATTTTCCACCAGGATGGCAAATAAGGTCTACAATACAGTAATAATAATAATATATATTTATGCACAAAATCTACATAAAGTATTCAAAGTGCTCAGATTAACTACATGTTAAAAATTACAACAGAAATACAAAAGTTTTTAGTTTGCATTTAATGAAGGAAAAGTCTTTTGTGGTTTGAATGTCATAATTTATCTTGTTCCACACCCGTGGGCTTGCTATAGAAAAGGCACCATTGATTGTGGCAGTTGGTTGGTGGAGAACAATGCCAGCTTGCGATCTGAGATGAATGTGAGACAGTGATAATGTGGATGGCCTAATGAGCTCCTTAAGGAGTTACCATGGACACATTTGTGAATGATACAGGCAATTTTGAATTCAATTTGTTTTGAGACAGGAAGTCAATGCAGATATCTTATTGTCTGAGAGGTAGGGGCTCTGCTCTGTAGTGTGCACACAAATTGAACACATACATTTTGCACTCATTGGAGTAATTTGAATTGGGATGTAGTTATCAATGCCAAGATTGTATTGCAGTAGTCAATTGTTGAGATAATGAATGCATTATTTTGTCAGTGTCTTGATCAATATATCGTCGGATACAATAAGCTGCTCGAATGAATGCAAAAGATGATTGACACAAAAATGTATTATTCATTATGAAACATGTATGTATAACAATAAACAATAAATGTATACCATATAATACATATGCAGTAGACTGAAGCCTACTAAAATATATTTCCTTCATTCATAAATGACTCAGATAAGATTTGGAAATACTATAGGTACATATATGTTTAGACTATCAAGTGAGATAGCCAAGTAAGTAGTCAATATAAAAGAATAAGCTCTAAATTAATGTGATTGGAATAACTGTATTAACTCAACGCACATATGACTTCTGGTGAAGGTCAAAAATATGCCTAAGATATTAAATTATAATTTTAAAATTTATGCTTTAAAGAAATAATAAGGTATAGATAGGATAGATTGGATATATTGGATAGATTGGATCACAATTTGAAATATGAGAAATTTATAGATTGCAGATAACTTGGATGGATGACACACCAGAAAGATTAATAATGATTGGGTTACCACATTTGAGATAAGATGATTAGTTGAGGATTCAGCACTTAATTGAAGCTTTATTTGCAATATATATAGGCTGTCTTAAAAAAGTTTCGCAAAAAGCAGTATGTATTTAACAAATATTTTACAAAATATATAGACATAATTTACAACAACAACAACTATTTTGAATGGAGATTCACCAAGTGTACAAGTAAAGCAAGTTGATCAATATAATATATATTGACCATGAATATGGTCCAGGGTTCGCACTGTCGGTAGCCAATCGACATTGGGAAAAAATGTTTACATATGGTTTTTCTCAAAACTAGAGTTTACATATTTTGCATGAGAAATAAACCCAAAAAATATAAAAGTCAGTGCAAACCATGAGGTCTAATGCAGCGTCTATACTATTCAATGTTTTATTCAATTCAATTCTATATCGAATAAATGTTTTTGTCTGTGCTATTGTTCATTTTTGTCAAATTCAAAGAACATTTTGATTATATTTTTGATTTACAACTTAAAACTATTTTTAAAAAATCTGATAAGAAATGCATTCAACATTTGTCAATACAAATGAAATTGCATAAAAAATTGAATAGTGTAAATGTGGCATAAAGACAATAATGGCAATGCATAAATGCCTGATCTATGTTATTTAAATTATTTTACAACTTATAATGCCAAACCTCATCAAACTGTATAATTAGACAACTAAAAGAAAAAGTGGTCAAGAAAACAAAATTTAAAACCACCAATTTAAAATGGTGGTTTTAAAATTATATGATGATAGAAATCGCACAGCCTATATACAATTGTGTTACTATAAATAAATTTGGAACATCCAAATGGGAATTCCCCGCGGGAAAACACCCCCCAACAGCCAATGAGAATAAACCCCCAATTACCACACTAGCCAATAGCATCATTCAATCCACTTTTGATACTATAAATAGATTTGGAACGACCAAATGGAAATCCCTCTCGGGAAAACACCCCCAATCAACCCAATCGGATCTCCGTACCCACTTCTGAGAATTCCCCTCCGCCACTGAATCTCACCGGCTCTCCACCTCATCCAATGACAAACTGCTCGCTTCACATATTTAAAGCAAGATGTGGTAACAACCTGCAACTTCACTCATGACGCGCATCACTATCGCACTCTGTTTCCTCCTTCTGTAACTACATGTAACTACCTGCTCCCATTCAACTCTCTGATGAATTCATTTTCTTATCTGGATGCAGCGAAGCTCCCCCACTCTCCACAAATAACATTAACTCTCATCAACTTCATCTACCAAGCTGCCGCTATTGGCACTAATATAGTGTGTGCTACACCCCGCTTCCAAGGCAATGGCGCTGAATTCCCCATTGGGCTGATGGCAATTGGTGGGGCAATCTCTTGTCAACTGGTTCTTGCATTGCTTATCCATTATAATTACACTGGCTATGCTCTGTTTGCCTCTCTCCTTCTCATCAGTGCATTCGAGAGCTGCCTCCTCTCCCTTTTTGATGCGGTTAATGTTCAATATGCACAATTATTCAACGGCAATGAAATACTATTCTACACAATTGGAATTAATGTCAGCGGCACGGCCCACTCCCTATTGATTGTGATTCTTCGCTGTTTCCCTTTTGAAATAAAGTGTTTATTTTCAATACGTTTGCTTTTTAATTACAACAATTAAGCATGAAAATAATTAATCAATAACAATTGTTTCACCATCATAGAATGGGTCTGTCACCAGTGTAGTTACCTCTTGGGGATATTGATAGAGGCGATTCTGTTTTTTCTGCTTGTATGGCTCATCAACATCAATCTTGAAGTAGTCCCGCAGGATCTTCCGCCGTTCCTCAAACGTCTCTGCCTGCATTGCCGCAAATTTATAATGTCCAAAAGGCAGCGATTCATTGAGTGAATACCAATTCCTCTTTGTGTCTGCAATTGAGAGGGCTTTTTTCCGCTCTTCAACTGTACGCAATTCTTGTCGCTGAGTGATGAAGTTGCGCTGTGTTGTATATAGGGGAGTGTGCTCCTCATCATCATAGACCTGTTTGTAATCGGTGAAGGCGAGCCGCTCTTTTACAATAGTGGAGTTTACACCTTTTGCAGTTTTCTTCTCCTTCCCCTGCGTCTTGATGCAATACATTTTTGGACGCAGTGCCACCACCTCTTCTATTGGCTCTCCACTCATTTCATCTTTAAAAAATCCCAAAACTCCCTTGATTTTCACAGTGAAGAGGGCATGATCCGCCGGCATATTTGATCCATCAAGCCACCCATCTTTTAAGTGCTCCAATTTG
>JAYJLU010379951.1:0-13285 GCA_036873645.1 Minona dolichovesicula | reverse complement strand
GAGAAATAAAGTTGCTAAAATTGATCCTAACCCTAACCCTTTATTTTAGTTTTTTAGTGTACAAGTTCACCTAGTGTAAGGTTACTTAGGTGAGAGTTGACTTAGGAACATCCCGTTTTATATAAGGGCTTTCTGCAATCCTTGTTTATATGTTTAGGTACATTTTGTGGACATTCAGAAGGTGTACCTACATACCTCTAAATTACTAATTTACCTCTGTTTGCCACTAATTCATTTCTAATGTTTTTTCATACTAAAATTACACTGCAAATAAAAATGACTAGATATAGTGGTACTACAGAGACAAGTTATGCTATCATTTATATGAATCTAGTCGGCTAGATTTCAATTTGGCTAGATATGCTGCAATTTTATCAATTATCTAGTCAGCTAGATATTAGCCAGTACCAAAGTGATGATTTATGATGAAATTGTCTTGTTAAATAGTCATTTTTATTTGCAGTGTACTTTGCCCGAGAATATTTTTTTATTCATACTGTATACAAATAGCCACTTTGCATTTGCATTAAGTGCAGAAATAATTAATTATAATATGAATTTTATATATTTTTGTGCAAATATATTTTGTACAAATTGCTTTCTTGTATTATAATTTCTAAAGATGATTTAGGTAGGTTTAAAGTAGTATAGCATAATCTAAAATTATTTTTGTTAGTATATTCAGAAAATGTATTATTAAAATTATTATAATAACCTTTAATTGATAAATATGAATTTGATATACAATAAAATGTAATGACCAACTTTCTTATTCATCTTTATATTGAAGACAATGAACTATTTGATTTCAAACTATTGAATACCGACTATAAAAGTTATTGTAAACAAATAAAATCAAATTGGTTCTTACGGAGAAAAATCTTTTTTTTCACCGGTTAAAGCGTTTAAATAAATTACACTTTTCACCGTATTTATCGTTACGGATCTCAAGACGGGTGATTTATTACCTATGTGCGAGGAGTAGTACGCAATTTTGCTATAATTTGTCTACGAGGACAACGTAATATACTGTATGTATTGAAATATTATGTACCTAGTCCTCGTTTGTCTATTTAACCCACAAAACATTTGCGCACCACTCTGCAGTTTAAAAAAATGAATTATTAAACTACATATTTTTTCTAATGAAAATAAATCAACGAAAAGTTATACTCCAATTTTCAATCTAATAAATTAAAACATAAAGAATTAAAATTGAATGCCAAATTTATGGTTTTTCTTTTACTAAACTATATTGAAAGAGTCCCTTATAAATTTATTTATACATATTACTACTCAAAACAAATTAAAACCTTAGGTTACACGTGATTAGAATGTAAAATATTTCACAATGATGAATAATAAATCCAATGGTGAGTAGAAAATGCTACAATATCTAAACTGTCAGCTTTTTCAGTTCCCGCTCGAGGAGAACAAAAGAATGGATGCAGTTTATAATCAAGAGACAATTGATTGTCATGCAAATGTTCTTTAGGATTGATTAATTTGATTAAATCACCGCATTTGAGATTCCACACATGAATAGCACAATTTTCTCCACTAGACAGTAAATATGTGGACATCTTATCCACGCACAAAGGAGGAGTGGTAAATGAGTTAACAATTCCATTGTGGTAGGTCAGACAGTTCGCCTTATTATTTCGAACATCCCATAGACGAATCTAAATTAAATCATAATTCAATTATATTCTCTAACACAACTAATATTTTTAATTTTAAAATTTCTAGTAATCGCTCAAAAAGCGAAATAGTCAAAAGAGTAGCAATACCACGTAAGTCTGCTGTTTCGCTCTATGCAATATGGAATGATCATGGAATCTCCGGGACAATAAAGAAACGGCATATGAACTCGCTGGTCTTCAGTATAGCAACGTATGCATGCGAATCCCGGACACTTAGAAAGAAGCCTTTGAACTCTGGGCATAGAGACGTCTTCTCAGAATCTCCTGGAGGGAACACCAAACACATTGATGTGTTAAACAACGTTGAAAAGTCAAGAAACCTCTTGAATCGAGTCAGCTTACATACTTTGGCCACATCAGCGGAAGAGAGGATGAACTTTTAGAAAAGCAAGTTGTGTTAGGCAGTATTCACGACACTAGAGGAAGAGGCCGTTCGCGGACCACCTGGCTGGACAATCTGAATAAAACAACTCGTAAAACCATTTGAGAGCTTACTAATTCAGCTCAAAACCAACCGGATGTATTGGAGAACGTTCGTCAAAGAGGTCACAAGAGGCCTCATTCCGGCCTAGTGTACTCTCTCTCTCTCTCTCTCTCCAGTATGCTAATACACAGTAGGTCATGTATCTGTAGACAATTGTTATCTCATAGCAATTCATAATTATGCAAAAAAACCAGGACCGAGATGTTTGAATAAGAGGTTAAATTCAGCAGTTTACATAGAAACCGTAACCAAGAGCAAGAGTAGAAGCGGAATAGAGGAACAGATTAGCGAGAAATTTCTATACATTTTGAGGTCATAAAAACGTCTGATTAAATTGAAGAACGGATTAACGAAGGTAGACTGAATATTTAGAATAAAATTATAAATTCTCAGGTGTTAGCGACCGTCAGGCTTGTTTGTAAGAATTAACAAACAGAAAACTATCAACAATGGCATATCAACAGCATGGTCGGCATACCACAGAACAAAACCTATTCTTTTGAAGGACTTACAGCTTGTAAAAGAAATTGGGTACGATTGGATTAGACTATTGAACGAAATGATTTAAAACACGGCGCTTACATTTCCATCGAAAGATGCAGATATGAATTGGTAATCATTGTCTGGCATTGACATCATATTACAGATACCTTTATCTGATGAGCTGAGATGCAGTGTGCTAGAGAGTCTTGCTTGTCGAACATCGTAGAGATCAATCCCGTGATCCCGAGAACCAACCAAAACAGTATGAGAAGAGGTTTGATCGCCTGAATTAAAATGTATAAGTCAATTTCAAAATTAAGAGAATAATGTTTTATCATTGACCTATAATCTACCTATAGTTTACCTAGACGGAGGACAGGCGAGAATTCCGCGTTATAAAGAGAATTTACTGATTTTTGATTTTTTAAGAATGAAAGTGAAAATAATTTTATGAAATCACTAATTAAAATAAGTATAGGCAGAGCTACTATCAAAAATTAATTTATCGATTTAATATTCGTCGTTGAAAGGGAAGTGGTCAAATCTCTCGAGTCTCAGGACAACAGCTGAATCTGCATTTCACAATTCTTATTGGCTGACTAATCAGATAACGACTAATGAATATGAATGAGCTATTGACCTATAATCTACCTATATAGTTTACCTAGACGGAGTACAGGCAAGAATTGATTTGTAGAAAAATGGTGATTACTATTGAAGTATAGGTAAATTTAGTTGACTTTGAGACTGAATTACTCAATAACTATAGAAGATATTGGAGTGATTCTTTATTCATAAAACAGAGCATGAAGAACTCTATAAACAATATTAAAAATCATTTTTGGGCGCTCAAAAACAAAAATTATTTACGCTCACTCCTTTTTAGGTGTTTTACCTGTTTCTAAAATAGTTGAGCGCGCATTGAAAACCAGGTAAAAACACCCAAAAAGATCGTGATCGTAAATAATTTTTGTTATTGAGCGCCTAACAATGATTTTTATATGGTTCATACAGTTCTTCATGCTCTGTTTAATGAATAAAGAATCACCTCAATATCTGCTATAGTTATTGAGTAATTCAATTTCAAAGTTAACGTAATTTACATATATTTCAATAGTAATCACCATTTTTCTACCACCCAGACTCAAAATCAATTTTTAAAACAAGGAATCTATTTAAAATCTGATAACGCGGCCGTGCAGTAGAGCTCTGCATTGGAGCTCTATCTAGGTAAATCTATAAATAGACTATAGGTATGTGTGTTTTATTTAAAAAGAAAAAGGAAGACGAGAGGAATCATAAATGCCAAACCGGTTTCGATTTATTCCTAAATCATTCTCAATGGAGAAACTTTTTTGCAAATGATTCTTCTCGTCTTCTTTTTTCTTTTTAAATTAAAGAACTGGACTTTACCTAAATGTTTTATTTATTAAAACGAGCATAACCTAAAAATATGTACAAATAAAATGGGATATGATGTCCCAATTGATGATATCTTTCAGAAATGTAGGAAGGTGTATTTTGAGAAATGATCCACTTAACACGTTGTCGGACAAACTCTATAGTCAATATTGAAACAGTTTTTGACTGGAGTAACTAAATTGGTTAATGAATTAATTTAATTTACCCCAAAGCTGTCTATCCATATTTACATAAATATATTATAAACAAACAGACAATACATTCTACTTACCAAGCAGCTCAACACAAAGAAATTTCCTTCTGTCTTTATGGGAGAAATTCTTCCACTTCAATCTTGTCAGTGAATTATCAAATGAATGGACCTCCACTGCCGAATTATAGCAGCAGAATAATTTATTTTCACAGGGAATAGGAAGAAACGAAGAGAGAGTGCCAAAATTATTCACAAGATGACGGGTGCAGTTAAAATTGGATTCTGGAAATAAAAAATGAAGTTCATGAAAGTTCTCATCAACAACTATTGATTGTACTGGTTTCATTCTAGCTGTGATTCATCAGTTATGTGCACAGAAGGCCATAAAACACCTTAGATATAATAATTTATTTGATGTAGTAACTGGCAGTTTGGTGAATAACAGATAAATCACAATCAGAACAAAACCGGTATGATGATTCTTTCAATTTAAAAAGGGAACTTAATTGAATACGATTTTGGAAAGAATAATTCCTTCGGAATGGATTTAAATTTCAATCATCTCTGTTATTTAATTTGTAAATATAATGAGATTAACAAGTTAACTATGGTTTTTGATAGATGATAATTTATGTATAATATCATAAATTCAAAGATTAACTCCTTTATAAAAAAACATAGCTCACCATCAGGATCTGAAAGAAAAGTTAAATATGATTTTTCCAAATCTTGCTCATCGGATATGTATTCCAGTAGACAAAGTTTTTGTCCAGAATCATCAAACCATCGCAAGGATCGGACATTTCTGATGGAATTGGAGGGATGCAAACGCTGTGATGTCAATGAAAGTTTTCCTTTATGATTCATTCGAAAGTTTTTACATAAAAGCAAGTTAGATGTGGCTGCTGCACTTTGTAAGTGAAGGATCACTCCTTTATTAGGATGAGGTGAAACACACTTTAAAGTAGTGTTTTTGGAATTAAAGAAATTGGATGTCTTTCCAGATGAATTCAATTTCACCTGAGATCCTTGTTTCAAAAGAATCACTTTAGAAAAGTAAGACATTGGAAATAGACCTGAAATATTGATAATAGAAATAGATATATAAAAAAGATAACACTGAAAATTTTAATATTTTGAGCTGTACTAACTTATTAAATGATTGTACAAAGTTTTTGTTATAAACCTATCATTCTTAGTCAAATATTATCATTACCAATCAGTAGATTTAAAGAAAAAAACATATTTTGTGGACATCCTCAATGTTCTTATTGAGTGAGTAACATTCACGCAATACTTAATGTTTAGTTATAAAACTTTGTCTTGAAGACATCCAATAAAGAATTTAAGATATTTGATGGAATATAAACCTGTAACCCTTTAAATATATACATTATTTACATTTTAAATCAATCATCATTTGATCTCAGATCTCAAAATAATATTATATATTGTAATGATATCTTTACCAATTTCTCGTTGATACATTAGAGCAGGAAAACTTCCAAACTTGGACAGAAACAGTTTATAATTATGTTGCACACTATTTACATCAGCTTCAACCTTTTCCAATAACTTTCTCTTTTTCAAAGTGTCTTCTTTATATGGATTGTCACCTGAATTCCATGTACTCTTTTCAATTTTGAAATATTTCTTTTTTGTTTCATCATAGTAAAATCCCGGAATATCTAAAATTATGTGTTGTTTTAGCTTTCCCATATGAAAATAAATACATATAAAAAATTCTTATCAAATAACTTTATAATGTAATCTATTTGATGATTAGGGGATATTATCTTAATCTTGCAACCTTATTAAGATAGAATACTAATTAAAGGACATGTGGTAAACATGGAATTTATGTATATAAATTCAAAAATATCTGAATTTATTTGGTTAAAAGAAATAACATTGTTTAAACAAGTACATATAGTGTAGATAGCACAGTTTTAGCTATTTCAGCCATTTTCAATTAATCCTCGGGGATGTATGATGTATGTCCTACTTTGTTTAAATCATATTCTAATATATTGATAGTGTAGTTATGTGAATGCAGACTTTATTTCATGTTCAGAGCATTGTGTGGTATTTCCATAATAAAATTTCAGATAAGTACCTAGCATCTATTTACAGATATTTTATACACACTAGTCTGCCTGCCTAACAAGTAAGCATTGACTTTCTATCTGTCTGTGGCTTACAGGTAATGATAAAAGCAGGTTGATTAGCAATGTAAAATCCGTGGAAACTATAATGGCAAGCAATCGGCCAAAAAGCATTTCTTTACAAGTAAAGAAATATGGATTTGTAGACTCTAATAGTGATGATTCTTCTGTCGATTCTGATGTCTCTGATAATGAGGACTCTTTGTCATCATCTTTATCCTCTGATGCATCAGTGGCTGGTGATTGGCAAATTGTGACTGGACAAAATGATACTGCTCCTCATTGTGATTTTAAGGGAAATTCAGGGTGGATAAACAACATCGACACTTCTACCTATATACTTTCCGATTTTATCGATACATTTCCTACCCAAGTCATTGTTCAATTTATTGTGTCAATGGACAAATTCTCCCATTACTATTGAGAATGCAAAAGGGAATTTTCAAGGACAGGATGAATTGATTTAGAAGTCCATTGAGGTCAATGAAATGAAGATATTTTTGTGACTTCTATTATTGATTGGAATTATTAATACAAACTATTACCAAATTTTATTGTAGACTCTCCAATTATATTACTTCAGTAAATAAATGTTTTTTCTACAATAACCATTATTTTTTCATTTTTCATAATTTTGTTCAGTTATGTGGATGCACATTGAAAATGGGGTTCTGGCACCAAAGGGTTAAACAGCATGGTAGGTCATCTTACAGCATCATTTTTAATTGTGACATTTAATGAAATGTTTAATACACTGAAGAGACTGTATGACAAAATATTGTAGGTATCATGCCAAGATCCCACATTATGAGTGATGGTTGCAGGGCTTACCACAATATTTATACCTGGCAGCATGGCGTTTATACATACAGCACCATTATGCATCAAGAGACCTGTGTGGATCCAAATAATCTAGATATCCATATACAAAACATTGAGAATATGTGGATGTGTGCTAAGTATAAGATTTGTTAATAGTTTAGAACTTCAGATTATTCCCTTCTAGCCATGAATTTGTGTGGAGATAGACAGTAGTAAATAAAAGCACTTTGACAAGTTTTTAGGCCATCTCTTTATATAGGGAAGTTCCCTATATGAAGACTCAGGTCTCACTACAATTGGGAAGTTTTTAATTGAGTCTATCAAAATTATCAGGAAGTCTATAAATAAATTTAAGCTCTAAACAAACCAGATTCATAAAACAAACAATTCATTTAATTATTTGAATTATATATTGCATAGTTTAAGTTTATTTACAGACTTCCCAATAAATTTGAGAGCCTTGTTTTAAGTTTCTTACTGTGATTAAAACTTCCCAAATGGTGCAAGAGCTGAGTCTTCATATAGGGAAGTTCCCTATATAAAGACACTGAAGTTTTTAACCATAATTTCTGATTTTTATCAAATAGGCAATGTCTAGGGTTTTGCCTAGACATACCTGTAGTAGAGAAAGTAGAGGTCTGCCTGTATAAATAGTGGTTAGAGGTCTACCTAAATAAGGTAGAATATCTTATTACCTTCTTAGAACCTTCCTAACCCTAATGATCCACCTTGACATTAGGGTTAGCAAAGGTTAGGGTATTTATTTATGTGGACCTCTAACTGTTCTACTATACCTATTTATACAGGCAGATTAGGTATTAATATTTATATAGGTGGACCTCTAATTTTTCTACTAAAGGTATACTATGTCTAGGTAAATCCCTAGACACTGCCAAATCAAATATAAATATTGATTTTATTTTTGACTTTTGACCATGTTTACCAAATATATTATATTGGATAACTATTTCATCAAGCCATTTTTACCAAATTATAACAATTTAAAAAAATAAGATTGAAGGAAAAATCTTGGACAACAGGGAGTAATATTGAACAATCAATATGGTTAGACTATTATACTGTTAAAAATATTGACACTGCGTCTTTTAAGCTCTAATAACTGTATTTTGTGAAATAGCAAACTTATAAAGCTTATCATACCCATGTGTAATGTAAAATATTATTTTACGGTTCGTATTTTACATTTTACTTCAATATTTTAAAGTAGTTGACGCAAAATACTCAATGAAATATAGTAAAAATTTCAATTTCAGGGTCTTATCCCCCAATATTTATTCTATGCTTGAATCATACATGTAAACTTTTATATTATGAATGAAAGCAGTGTAAAAACAGTGAAGAATGGTGACTAAGAAAACATAATTCCATAATTTTGTGCCCTACTACTATTACCTTTTTTATGTTCATAACTAAATTAGCTATTCTTAAGTATGATACATGTAATATATGTTTCGTGTTTAAACCAAAAGTAATTCTCTGAAGACTCACTTTATAAATTTTGCGGAAAACCTCCTTTGCAACTTTAGGTTAAAAATAAAATAGTTTTATGTTTTTGGGAATAATTAACTCTCTAATTTTAACTACAATTGACTGTAAAATAATATAGCTGTTAATAATTGATCTTTAGGTTGTTTTTGGACAATAAATGTTAGTAATTACATCGTTTAAAAATATATATAACAATAATTAAGCTTTATATAACATAATCAATTATTTTAAGCCTTTTAAAACAAAATGATGAAACTCTTGATAGAAATTCTGATCTCAAATCTGATTAGTTGTTGCATTAAGTAGAATCTTTTAAAAAAACAATTTCATTTTAAATTTAAAAACAATATTTTTTATTTTCTTTATTTAAATATTTAAAATTGATAAATATGATGCCATATTTATATATTCAATTAAACATTTTTTAAACACACACACACATAAACTCTGTAGAATCACTTTGCTTCTAATCAGATGACTTCCAATAGAAAATTAGTAATTTACTTTGTTTCAGTCACAAACATACAAACAATTTGTCAATATATCTCTTATACTAACTAATAGATATATTCACAGCCAGCTAATCTGTAATACATGTACTAATTCTATAGAAACAAAAACTAACTTAAATACCAAAGTATTCTCAATTTAATAAATATGGTATGCAATGTAGTTTTTATTTCCATAGAATTGTATTGGTCATTTTACTGACATATTTCTGTAAGCTGTTTATAAATTAATAATAGAACTCATTCCATTACCAGTACAAATTAAATAGTAAGTATGCCATGTGCCTATAGATATACTAGTTGCACTCTGTTGAATTCATTTGCAAACCAACTGACATTGCCATTATAAATTGCTGGTACAAGTAACCTTAATGGGTAAATAACAAAAAGTAATATACTAAGGGCTGTATTCTAGAACAAAACTTCAGTTTCAAGTTTAACTTGAAAATTATTCAAAATTCTATTTTAGATATTTTGTTAGTTAAATTTTTTGTCAAAACTCTTAAGTTTTGATTTTCTTTGCTGTTAATGGGGAGGCCACAGAGCAATCGTCCAGGACTAAATAAAAACTTTCAAGTCAAACTTGAGGTTCAAAACTATTTCAACAATTGAAAAAATGGAGATGAAGCTTCAATTAAATAAAGATACCAATGTTATGCATTCTTATAAGACTTGAAAGTAATCTTCTCCAATGATTCACCCTTAGACATTCATATTTTATATCTATCATTATTGCTTAGGACCTTGTAAATAGATTATGTTATCAATTGATAATGTTAAAAGTAATATCTTAATGGAATACATTATTTTGAGCTTGATATGGTATTCATATGGCATAAGATCATGTGTGTTTGCCTATAGTTATGTGTTATGTTAAAAAATAGAAGAGTTGAATTAAAACTCTATATCAAATTGGTTAACACATTATTAATAGTCAATTTTTTAAATATTGAAGTATATATATATACACCCCCCGTAAAAAGTAACCGTAACAAGAATTTTTATTAGGTAAAAAATAGTTTATTGTTTTTAATGTCACATGAAAATAAATGCATAACACACTTATATAATGTAATTAATAAGGTTTGGTATAATCTAGGATTAAAGTTAAGAATCTAATTGGTTAATGTATATCTGACATCAAGAATATTCTTGTTATGGTTACTTTTTACGGGGTATATAATATATATATATTACAAATCAATCAATAAAATTTACAAATATTTTTAATCATTCCCAAAAATGTAGTGAAGATAGATCAGGTTTATCTTTGAATATTATCTTGAACCTCGGCATCCTAAACTAATCAGCTAAGAAAAAGTTTTTTTCTACAGATCTACCTCAATGTCATGACACTGTCATGACATTATTCTAATGTCCCTACATTTTGATTTTCCCTTAAGACAAAGTAGCAAAGCATCACATATAATTCCTTTAAGTTCCTTTTAGAGTTTACAACAATTAGATTCTTATATTTTAATACATTCCAAATGTCATTTTGTGAACATTTATGTTGACTTTGAATCTGACTAAATGATTAGTTAACAGAATATTTTCCCATCTGTGTCTTTAATTCCAAAATAATCCTGTTTTAATTGATGTCTTTCATACTTCTCTGGAAGGCACAGTTTGATATTGATTAGAATTGGAATACTTTGGGATAATGATACATACTGAACTATTCCAGTTTAAAAACTACTCTTCAAAATCACTCATTTGACTTGCAGAATTTGTGTTGTACTTCTACCAATTTTCTAATAAAAGACATGGTAATTCAACCATATTTATTAAATTAATCTTTGGCATCACAAATCTCAAAAATTTTGGGGAAGATTTTGATCAATATTCGCCCCTACACCCTCGGAAATTCTCCCATCACCTGCCATGAATATTCTCTTCTGTATTCATAGATAACTGCACTCCACATTTCCTAAACTGATTATATCAAAGAGTCTATATTTCAAAATCAATGAATTTTAGAGTAGGATTGCACTTTGATTAATAAAAGTCATAGATGGATAGATGAAAGAATGTCAGATGGTTGCCACAAACATGCACAGATCCATCATGACTGCCAGAAAATTACAGATTCTTCATCATCATTCAAGAGTTTGCTAAGCTCCTCTCCACCTCCACCCTCTTTCCATAACTTTGCAGTGATGTTACCAATGATCTTTGACGAGGGAGAATCTGTAATCCTCTATAGCAGTCACAATGGATCTGTGCAAGTTTGGGAAACAATCTGACCTTCTATCAGGGCAATTTTAGCACTTTTAAATGATAGTATCTTAAAGAAAGATAATTCAAGATCATTGAGTTTGCTTTCTTCAATATCAGTCACAAAGTTTCCAAATCACAAACCTATTTAAAAGTGTAGCATTTTCTTTATTTGGGGTTTATAGCAGATGTTTTAATTTTAGATGGTGACACCAACACTAGCGTTTTCCGTTTTGTCTATTACTATTGGGTCTTCATTTCAGTTTGGTTATCAAACTGGAGTTATCAATGAACCCTTACAGGTACATAATAAAACGATCACATTCTACCAAATCAATTTATGAATCATTTCTTATTAATTTATCATTAACTTTGATTTGATTGTTAAGTTGATTGATTTGATTGTTGTTGTTTTTAGCTTTTACAAAATTTTATTCGTGACGCCAGCAATGTGACAAATCCTGGGCATCCATATTCGGATAGTTTTTTGGATCTTATTGGGTCATTTATTGTGTCAGCTTTCACAGTTGGCGGTGTAATTGGAGCTCTAATGATAGCAATTCTAGCCAGAAAATTTGGCCGGTGAATTTATATACTTGTGTTGGAAATAATTTTATTTAATAGGCAGTCGTGAAAATTTGATTTGCATTCTCTTTTGTATTTTTCAGACGAGGAACTTTACTTATCCTTCAAATTCCAACAATTTGTGGGTCGTTGCTTATGATATTTAGTAAAATGGCTAAATCATATGAGATGATTATTGCCGGAAGATTTTTAATTGGATTCTCGTGTGGTAAGTTACTGATTTCCATTTTATATATTATTGGTAGACAGCTAACAGCTATTAAAGCGCTTTGATTTATTTTTACATAATGCTAACTAAATTTGAACAATCAAATTCAATTTAAAAGATGAATATTTATTCTCGTCATGTTAAATCAAAGGCAAACTTTTAAATAGATTTCATCGGTTTTCATTAGGAACAAACTTTTAACCACAAAGAGCACTTAGGGGAGAGAGCGGCGTAGTTCCTCCTAATGCAGTTAATTCACACAAGCTGCAAGTGTATATTGATTTTCAATAAAACTTGTTGTTGCTTTTAGTTCCTATGAACGTTGAAATTGTGACTTGGGAACCAGGACTTTTACATGCAGCTATGTATGTAACAGCTCTCGATTTAAAATCCAAATTAGTCTAACATCTCTCATTCTAAATTTCATCTCCTAAATATTTCCTAATTGGAGAGATATTCAGTATTAATATATCAGTGTAACTTTTAATCATTCTTTTTTCCCTCTTCATCATGTTGATGCCATCCATATCCTTGTGCTTCCTTCTATTTAGGTATTTACACTAGCCTGAGCCCGATGTACTTGTCAGAATTAGCGCCCCTCAAAATACGCGGAGCATTGGGCACTTTCAGTACTTTGATTCTATTGGTTGGAATTCTGCTAGGCCAGGTGTTGGGTATGCCGGTTCTATTAGGCAATGATAATTATTGGAATTTGTTGATTGGTATGTAATGTGTTCATAATTTTCAACTACAATATCACTTTGATAGAGAGAAGGATAAGCTGGTGGCCAAAGCGTTCTATCCATTTGGCCAGCACTCTCTCTATAGTATCTCTTTGACTGCGTAGATCACAACACTCTATGGAAGATACTGAAAGATATGGGCTTTCCGAATCATGTTATTGCGCTGATGCAATCACTTTACTCTGAGCAAAGTGCAATTATCCGTACGATAGTTGGAGATTCGGAGACATTCAAGATGGGAA
>JAYJLU010377729.1:0-13294 GCA_036873645.1 Minona dolichovesicula | reverse complement strand
AGACAGAGCGAAGTGCCAAACAATGCAGGCGTACTCAAGAAGCGAGCGGATGCTGGAGCGCCACAAAGAGAGCATATCCTTAGTAGATGGTTTATTCTCTGCAAATTCTCATTTATGCTAGAAATTGCTGTAAATTTATGGTACATGGATGAGCCTAACAAGAATGTCATCATACATGATGGTATTTAAGAATGCATTGCATGATTGATTGGTTTCAATTTCTGTAATATCTGCCTCCTGAGTATTATGTGGACTATAGGGAACAGCTTGGGGAGGTCATAGGATTTATTATAGTAGTTGGTAAATACAAATTTGACAGACAAAAATATCATTAAGGGATGGTTACATTACAGAGATGGTCATTGCTATAAAGAAATTTCTGATATCTTTGAGCTAAATTCCATTGATTCAGATGTAATTCACTTCATTCATTTGGTGTTTGGTCTTATTTCCGCTTATTGAAAGAAACACTCTAAAATTTGCAATATATTATTGAGCTATATTAATTCCTTTAATCAACCAGATAGCAAGAGTAGATAAGGAATTATGATTAATTGCATGATTGGTTTCCCATATCATTCAATGATAAGATACAAATATTATTGAAATATAACCAGCATCAAAATTTGATATGAGATCAAACATATGGTTAAATCACCGTAATTTAAATTAACAGGTTATATAGAGATAAATGCAAAAAACATATATGAAATCATGAGAAGTTGGCAATAGCGATTTAAGTAAATTTAAAATTACCATATCACGAATGAAGCATAGATAATGATTTTTAAATTAAATTTTTTTATGTTTTAAAGTAAGCGCTGAATATGTATGTATATAACAAATTTTATATAATATTTTCATAAAAAATATAAAGTTGATCAAATTTTAAAATTTCTTATTAGTGACATCTATACAACCATCCCATTATAAAAAAACACATATGTCTTTGCTTCAAGTAGACAAAAGTTATATTTCACTTAAATTTAAATGTATTATATTAAAGAATAAGAAAACAAAATATTATGAAATTGTTATTTTGTTTAATGCGACTTAATAAGCAAGACACCGCGATTCAGTTTAAAGAAATTCTTCACGCGCAATACTAACAATCGACTTTAAAGATGGTATACATTATCTACTTTATCTACTAATTTTAGTTTATTCATTTCATATCTTCTTTGATAATACTGACATTATAATTTGGTGAAGGTAACTCTCATATTGAAAGTGGAATATACTTTAATATTTTTATCAAATTGTTGTCATTATTGTTAACACAAAAATTAAGTTTAATAAATCAATTAATATTAAAGTTTTTATATAAGAATGAAGTAAAATCATATTTCTAGGAATATTCAGTATGTTTTATAATTTCTATAGCTTTTTGTTATAGAATTCCCTTGTTATATATCTGTATGTTTTAATATTTTCCTTTTTCTATGTAATTGTTGGAGCCCAGTTACTAAGCAGAATACTGATCCAGCCCAAATACTAACTTGTTGAATAGGTATTATTTAAAAAACCTAATTTAGTTATATTCATTCATGTATGATTACTAATAAGTTTTAATTGAATTCAGGTCAACTCGTACCCAAGTCAACATTGTATCTAATGTCTTTACTTCTCTGGGGTTCTAGGTTGGATCCTGAGGAATAAAGTTGCTAAGATTGATCCTAACCCTAACCCTTTATTTTAGTTTTTTAGTGTACAGTGTGAGGTGACATGTTCCTTTTGAATTAGGCCAGACAAATTATTTTTTGCTTCAAAACAAACTATTACTATTTTGGTGCCCAGTTATGAATTCCTAACTGGTCAACCAGTTAAAAATATAATTATTTTAAAAAACTGAAAGTATAATTAATTAATATATTCTCAACGGGAACAACTCGTACCCAAGTCAACTTGCACCTAAGTCAACATTGTATCTAATATCATTACTTCTCTGGTGTTCTAGGTTGGGTCCCAAGAAATAAAGTTGCTAAAATTGATCCTAACCCTTTATTTTAGTTTTTTAGTGACAAGTTCACCTAGTGTGAGGTTACTTAGGTGAAAGTTGACTTAGGAACGAGTTGACCCGTTCCCCCTCACACTAGGTGAACTTGTACACTTCAAAACTAAAATTAACTTTTCATCTCCAGGTAAACATGAATAAAAAATAAAAACAGTGTTTAAACAGGAAGCAACAAACAAAGAAAAGTTTGGTTAAGAAATAGAATATTTATCACCGGACCTGGAGAAATGGCGAGATTTATTTTTTTAGCATTAAAATAAAAGCATTGAACACTATCTAAAACAATAAATGCTCTTTGATTCTACATCCAAATATGTTGATTCTGAAATTACCTCGATACAACTTTTGTTTTAACTATTTATTTTTGTTTAAATAAGACGCTGTGATTACACCCTCGGTGTGGCAATAAGTTAAAAGTATATTTTCTAGCTTTTACTAGTCAGTACCAGCGGCGAACGATTATTCATACGAAAATAAGCTAAAGCTAGTTTTTATTCATATTAAATAACTTTTAACTTTGCCACAACCGAGGGTTTAATCACAGAGTCTTAATATTTAAATAAATAGTTAATACAAAAATTGTATCGAGGTAATTTATTAAGTGTTTTAGATAGCGTTCAATGCTTTTATTTTAATGTTAAAAAATAAATCTCGCCATGTCTCCTATTTCAAACCGCAGTCAGAATAGCTGGCACCGGGATCACAGATCATTTCTAAGTTACATAGTTAATAATACATTCTTTGTGTTAAATGCTTTTATTTTAAATATGTTAAACATAGTGTAGAAAAATCTCGCTGTGTCTCCAGGTTCGGTGAATATTTATAGGGAATTTACTAAATTAGATAAAACACTATCCTGGAATTCTTTGTTGGTAGGTCTGATAGATGCTTGAACCATCACAAGACAACTTTATTCCTCGGAATCCAACCTAGACCACTAGTGAAGTAAAGATACAATTAGATATAATGTTGACTTGGGTACGAGTTGACCTGAATTCTTCTCAACTAGACTCTGACTGCAGTTGATATAGTTTTCCTATAGTTGATTTACTAAGCAAATTAAAGGTTTTATGAAGATATTTATTTTATGACCTGTTTAGTGACTATATATGATTAACAATAACTTTATTGTACTAATAAATTTTCATAACTGACCATTTTATGACTAATATGATTAGTTGTTAGTATTGTATATACAGTATAGTATTAGAAGAATTAGGGTCAAAACTTACATAAATGAACTTGCATTATAGGTGAAATTAAACTTCATGAACATAAATGAATACTAAAATTGTAACAGGGCATTAAAAGTAAAGAAACAATGTTTCAAACATGAATGCTATTAGAGGCAACAAACAAAATATTTTTTTCTTTTTTAATGATCCAAAAATGAGTGATGGTTCTAATTGAATATTCACTATCATTTGAAAATATAGGTATTTATTTAATACCTATATTTGTGCAATTTGACCTGTTTCCCTATTATTAGTATATATTAATTAAATACTTATGTATATGATTAATTTTTTTAAGATATTATAATAAAATAAATAGATACTCTTAACTTTTCTAGTTAAGAATTGAGTTGAGCCCAGTTGAGAATTCACAACTGATCAGACAGATATTCAGAATTGGTTGGGATTCATAACTGGGTGCCAAAATTATTACCAAGTTAGTAATTGGTCTGGACAAGAGTTACCAACTAATAATATATGATCAGTAGGTTGGTCAATAAATGGTTTTATATGCACATAATTCCTAGGTCTAAGGCATGTACTATATGGAATTCAGTTAGCCATATACCTTAACTGATTAATTTTCATGATAACGTGAAAGTGTATTTTTCTATGTAAAGTACCAGACCTAAGTTAACATAAGCTTTCAATTAACCATTTGTCAATATGGTTTGTTGTTTTTAAAATATCGGTCTAAACTAAATTTCATTATGTTTTAATTTGTATGTTTCAGCTTTTTATAATATTAATAATAATTAAACATTTATATAAGGCGCCTGAATATTGTGAAACAATGTAAAAGGTTGTGATACGGAATATACATAATGCAATGAATGTTAGTGAGAAAATAATGATGTCAACTATTAACCTACATTTTTATGTATGTTTGTAGAAATTGCTTTAAAACTGCTATCTACTATCCATTCATACATATACTTTTTTTGGTGTATTCCTGAATTTTTGTTTAATTTAATATTTTAGGCTATATGTAAAAATATTGCCATTTATTTTTGGAAAAATTATCATACTTTTCAAAAATATTGGTGTAATGTCTCTAAGCAAGCATGCAGAAAATTTTGTTTAGTTATTTTGTGATATTTGGATTCCTTTTTTTACTGAATGGCTTTACCCATTATGGACAAGATAAAATGTTTCTTTTCATGTATAACATATTCATTTACTATTATAAATCTAATTGGCCTTGTTCTTGGTATTTTCTTTCAAAATCTGGGCAAGGGAGGATAATAAACATTAACTTATTTGATGCTTTGAACAATCTTATAGTTTAGCCATATGAAAATTAATTTTGTTTATTCTCAATAAACTTAATCAAAATGGAATAGGTAGATCATAAGCTTGTATAAGTATTGAAACTCTTGGCAGCAACCTGATAAAAGAGATATTGTGGTTGTTTGATCTTGCCAGAATATTGACTGCAGATCTCCAAATATGTATGGTGTTACTAGTACCCATCTGTTCTCTTGGTACACTAAAATACTTTTTATATATGTACTTCTAGCCTGTGTAAGAAATCTGTTACCTGAGGACATTAATCACAGTGTTTTCTTGCTCAGAATGTTGGGAGTCCAATTGACTAGGATAACTTCTGCCAAGATGTTTGTGAATAGTGACTGATCTATGGATGTTTGTAGAAGTATTAATAATGGGGTTGATTCTTAGGTCATGAAAATGGATAACACAGTCCTTCTATTTCAATAACTACCTGATGTGGCAACCTGGGCATTAAACATTTATTTTATGCTGCTAAACTATAGGATTGCCAACTTTTATAAAGTCAGATTCTTGATGTCTAAAGTTTGCCTAATTGAAGTAGGAGTTTATGTGTAACTCCGGTTGCACTGGTAGATAATTTAATTATGATGTAGTCAGTTCTGAGAGTAAATCAATGCTGAATCAACTTGATTAATGATGATTGTATTATCTATTTAGGCTGATGAAGAGCAGCAGAAGAAAAGGCGTACATTTCGCAAGTTCTTCTATCGTGGAATTGATCTTGACCAGCTTCTTGATATGAATAAGTGAGATATTTTTATCATATCTGTATTGTTCATTTTTAGTGTTATAAAACATGCTTATAGATGTTATTTTTATTACTTTGTAAAAATAACTTCAAATGTGGCAGAAATTGCTGATTCCACATCTGATAGAGCTTGCATCTGCAGTTTCTTCCCTATTCTACAATAATGGAGATGCTAAAAGGCAAAGGAAAGTACAAATACTTATACTTAGTACAAATTACAAATACTTAGTAATTTGTTAGCAGATGCAAGTGGTTGACATTGGATTTGATGCTTGTTCTCATTATCATACATTTTTGATAGATATGCATAAACCAAAGGCTGCTGAATCAATGTCTAAAATGGTCTGTAAGTTGGCTGAAGCAAAAGTTTAATTAATTTCAAGCTACAACCGAAATTTGAGCACAAGATGTTCGAAATGCTTTGGCCAAGTTCACAGAATACATATCAGACTTGGTTATTTAGAAATGTGGGGGTCACAGGGAACGAAACATTGAAAGAGCTCTATAATAGTCAGCCTAAGAAGCTGGGGTAACTTATGTCTACCAAATGTTCCAAAAAAATTCATTCTACTCATGAACTAAATGTGCATATTAAAAAATATGTTTTGTTAACCAACCACAATGCATACACTTCCATGTTTATCTCCCATAATGTTGATAGCTGATTTGTGATTGAAAAAGTGAAACTTATGTAGGGATACCAGTTGGATTGACGAATAAAATCAATATTTTATAGAACCTTTCCCCCAGGTTTATAAGCATTGGAATTGAGATGTTGTATTAATGAAAATTATTCCTACGTACACGTTTCCAAACAGTTGTTACCCTAAATGATAGTACGGATCATAGGTTGCACTAATGTATTTTTCACTTCAGTATTTCTAAAAAATTATTTTAGTGAACAGATGGCGGAGTTATACACTTGCAGAATCAGACGCCGTCTAAAACGTGGCTTGAAACGTAAACATCAAAGTCTTCTGAAAAAATTGAGAAGGAGGAAGAAGGAATGTCCATTTGGGGAGAAGCCTGCAGTAAGTTTGTTTCATTATGTCATTGTTATGTGTCACGTCTATGAATAGATTAAACTTGTTAAAATAGTTAGTTCACCCGTGTGATGCTAAATTGCTGCAGCCTGCAGAAGCTATAGGTCCGCCTCTCCTCTTTAGTTAATTCTATTTTGTCAACGTCTATGGCTAACTATCGATATGTTTGTGTGTATGAGGTTTTAAAATTAAATTTCGTCGCCGTGTCTGGTCTATTTTTTCGGTTAATAAGAAATCAGCTCTGACTTTTTATAATCAAATTCGTCAGCGACACAGCTGGTAAAGAGCCGGCTGACTTGTTTCTTCAGAATAAAGATATCTCGTTTATGCTTTCCAATAAAAGATATGGATTCAGATAGTTTTTGAGAGATACGGAATAATTGTGTTACAAATATCTTTGGGATGAGAGTGATATATTTCGATCGACTTTTTGAGGTTATTTTTCTTGTATATATTAGCTGATGATTACCCTCTTCCCTTAAACATCAATATATTCAACCATTGGTTGTTTTTGCAATTTTCTTTTGAAAGTTATTTATACCTGATGTCATGATCCAATGATAAAAAGAAGTGTCCGTTAAGTAAAGTAATAACAGTCACGGTGACTAATTGGATATTGTATGGCATAGCCGCTTCATAATGTGATTTGAGCATTGATGTTTACATGTCAAAAGATTTTAAAACCTGATATATTTTGTATTAACTGTTTTATTTAGGTTGTGAAAACTCATCTTCGTGATATGGTTGTAATCCCTGAGATGGTTGGATCTGTTGTTGGTATTTACAATGGTAAAGTTTACAATAGTGTGGAAGTTAAACCCGAAATGATTGGTCACTATCTGGGAGAATTCAGTATAACATATAAACCTGTTAAGCACGGCAGACCCGGTATTGGTGCCACTCATTCGTCAAGGTTCATACCTTTGAAATAAACTTGTATATTTGATGTTACATTGATTTTATTGCTATAGAAATAAATACCTTTCTTTGGAATGACAATATTTATTTTTATATTGGTTAAATGCCGTATTCATAACATGACGAAAATTTATCGAAATTAATATCAAAGTACATATTATTCTTATGCAAGAATAATTTTTTGTCAAAAGTCTCCTCAACTGTAAAGTTGTCATTGACTAAATAATTACGTAGTTCTATGCGTAAGCATTGTAGGTTCGCTTTAGCTGATCCCATGATATTTGCCCGTCTTATAATTATATTTTATTTAGTTGTTTAGGACGTATTTAAAATGTTCGTTGAGAAAGAAATTACAAAATTTGCGCCTGATAACAGTTACGGATAAAGATTTATTAAACTATAACACTAGGTTTTCATCTGTATGTATTCACGTGTCCATTTCGGTCTCCGCAGTTTACATTTGAAAATTGCTGAGTGACCCTTTATTTTTTCACAAATATAAGATGCCATCATATTTAGTCAGCGTTTCACTTACGATGTAGCCCGGGTTAAGCGTTCTATCCACTTTGGACAGCTCTTTAATCAGGGCAGTCGCGGGACACTTCCAATATAATTTAGTTTTCTGAGTAAATTATGATTTGAACGACGAAGATTTATTAAACAGAAGTGTACATGTATATTTTTCCTTTCTAAAACAGTTTACTTGTCTTTTGTTTTGTTAGTATATATCAAAAACATAACCAAACAATTCACTTTCATATTCCGCTGGCAAAATATACTTGCTATCAATTAGTCAATTATGTCTAGTGGTGATTTCGGAAATCCATTAAGGAAGTTTAAACTTGTGTTTCTGGGAGAACAAAGTGGTAATTAAATACATCTTAAATTTAATAATATTGATATGTGTTGTAATTATTAATGTGTTTCTGCAATGTTACTAATAATTAATTTTGTCATTTGTCTATATGCTCTATTATAATGTGTATTAGGGAAACAGCAACTCAAAAGTTTATTTAAGATTTAACTTTACAATGTTCACTGCAAATAAAAATCACTGTTAATAGTGTTAACCACAAAGACAAGTTATTCTATGACTTGTATAAATATGCCACATGTCTTTGAAAATAGTGGCTTGTCATGAGCTTATATTCTATTTCACACTTTTTTCTATTATAATCAAAGTACAAGTACCTAGCCACATGGCAGCTGTGTTGCTATATTAAAGTTTATTATATGTTGTTTCTATAAATATTCACAAACTTTATTTACCCTTCTTTTTATTAATTATATTGCCCATATATTAACTTATTATTGCATTTTCTAGTATACTTAAATACAATATATAGTTAGGGTTAGGTTGGATGGCTAGACATTATTTGTCAACACAGTCTGAGACCAAGCATAGTATATATATATATATATTGTATATGCATAGAATTTTGTAGATTTTATTAGCTTGATTTGAAGAAACATATCACCTTGGATTGCAGATATTCTTTTTATTGATATATGTCATTTTAATGACTTAAACAAACTTCATTTACATTGTGACAGTATTTACCTATCTAAATATTCTTAAATAATATTGGCTTTCTAACAACCTAGATTTAATCATCATATATGGTGAGATGCTGCTAGCTATAGGCACCCCTTAGGATAATAAGCAGAATTATATTATTTACCATTCTGCACAGCCTCAAGCTTCAACGCAAGATATATTATACATATGTCATACATTCACACAGACAGATCGGCATACTGTCATTATCTTTATTGATAAAACATGATTATAATTCATATCATTGCTACATTATTGTTACAGTGATAGAAGTAGAAGACTAGAGGTATCGGAGCGAAGATTTATTAAGCAGACAAACACTTGTTGTTATAAATGTACAGAATGAGACAGGCTTATATAGTTGTCTCTGAAAGGAGTTATTATTGAATAATATTGATACATTAAAACAAAGTATATGAAATAGGATACTCACAATAATATTGAAACATTCAATATAACAGATTAATAACAATATTAGTGTCACTAATATAACATACAAGCACTAAATTCAAATATAGTTTAGGTTTGTAACATGTGTTAACTTTCACAATTATCCTAACCAGAATTCTGAAATGTTTGCAATAAGTAGAAGAAGAAGAAGCTTTACAGACTGACAATGATGTTAAAAGCATAAATAGATACAGACAGTAGTTCTATTGATGACAAACCTGTCATCCATGGACAACAATGTGATCCTAAACAATCAGATTTTATCCAAAGAAGATTGACTGGGAAGTTTCAGAACTGGATATTAATATCAGACATTTGCCTGTACTAATATTTTCTGGTCAACAAGGTTTCCTTATTCATCTAAAAGTTAGACCGGTTGACATTATATTTCATTTGGTAATCTTTCATTTTAGGCATATATATAAACACTTCCAATTTTCCACATTTGTTTTCATGCAAGAAAGATTTATTTATACAGCATAATAGTGTTGGATCCAATAGAATACTTATAAAAACATTGAGTGACTAATAAACTTTAAAGATGTATGTTTCCTATAATTGTAATAATAATTTGAGTTAGGGTTTATTATTATATTATTTTATTACTCATCTAATCCTAACCATTTTATCAACCCTACATAATATATATACCTTAAATGAAAGATCGCCTTTCATTCATTTCTGTTGAAGTGGCCAAACAATATAGCAATAATATTATTATTATAAATTTTACATATATCTTGTTGTGTTTTGTATCTATATGCAAAACACAATCATATCATCACAAAGTTGGAAATTTAACTATCTGTTGGTAGTGAAGCTTGGTCATTGGGTAGCAATCAACAATTCTCACAAGCTTTGAACAACCATCATTCATCTCTATTTTGGTTTCAATCACAACATAAGACTGTTTTCCAGTCATCTTCTGTCCAGTGTAAATGGCCCTAAATAGCAAATTTACTTTTTGATTTAAGAATCTGTGAGTAACTAGAGTTTATGAGACTTGATGACTATAGAACCGCTTTGTTCATTGCTTGTTGAAATGTTCTCAAGCTGGTGTTCTTTTTGTATACAGCATTATTAATGGTGTGCAGCAATGTTGAGTGGTCTCCGATTTTAACAAGTGAAAATGATCTGAGGCACATAGTCTTTATGGATTTTCCATTCATTATTCGGATTTAATGACTTTGCTGATTGACTAATATTCAAGTCATCTGCGATTTCGATTTATGTTTTGCTTGTACATTGTATATGTGAGCTAAGCTTCTATGGCAGCATAAATCAGCAAGAGCACCAAATGTCTGTCTGACGTCCTTCATCCCCTGACCTAATTCCAATTGAAAATTTTTGCAGGCACATTTGTGACCACATTAGATTTTAAAAGGAAATCATTTCCCATTTCTTGGATTATCATGATGGAGAACTTAAACCCTTTTCATGAAGTACTAATTATTATATTTAAGCACAGCTTTATAACTGTAATACTGTAAATTGAAAAAGATATATACACTAACAATAAAGAAATTAGTTTATTTCCAATTAATGTTCTCATGAAATGATTCTTGCCACTCAATGTCCTTTTTTTTCCTTCTACCATTTCTTACCACTCCCAGTCTCCCATTTCTTTCCATGGATGGAATGTCTGCCCTTATTAATATTCGAGGGTGGGCATTTTAAGCATTGGATGTGTGTTTACTTGCATTTGGTATTTATATCCAGCTGGGATAAATGTATTTCATGTATGTTTCAAACATTTATTTATTTCGGATTATGTTTTCGTTTATGTCGAATTTCGAATTTCGAATTTTATAACCATTTGTTACATTTGGTTCATATTTTAGTTGGGAAGACTTCACTTATTACACGCTTTATGTATGACAGTTTTGATAGCACATATCAGGTAGGCATTGTCGAAAATATTCTGTAGGACATTTAATTTTAGGAATTTAATATTACTATATTTATAAATATCGTGTGTTAATGTATATTTTAGGCAACTATTGGAATAGATTTTTTGTCTAAAACAATGTATTTAGAAGACAGAACTGTAAGTGTAACTGTTTGTTTGTTTATTGAATGAAAATCTCAATGAATTCAAATATAATTGTGTAATATGTATTATACAAATATAAAACTAAGTCGTGAGGTAATTTTAAATTTTCAAACACATCTTCTAGATACGATTGCAACTTTGGGATACTGCAGGCCAAGAAAGGTATGTCGATTGATAATTAAACGGTAAAACACTTTTTTCGCTAAATTGATATCATTTTGATTTACATTTCAATTTTAGATTTCGAAGTCTAATACCCAGTTATATTCGTGATTCCTCTGTGGCTGTGGTAGTATATGACATCACTAGTATGTATGCCTAATGCAGTGAAAAATTATGCAAAAGCAAAATAGCCTATTTACTGATAGATTATCTCTTAATTTATTATTTTAGATGATAACTCATTTCAGCAAACATCAAAATGGATTGATGATGTTAGAACAGAGAGAGGCAGTGACGTTATAATCATGCTTGTTGGGAATAAGACTGATCTTGCAGATAAAAGGTGTGTTCTTTTGTATAAATGCTTTTATATAATTTTTTTAAAACATTAGCATCTTAGGTCATGTTTGATTGGCAATATCTTAGCTATTTAATCGCGCATTGTACTATTGTGTTTAGATCAATTTTGTATTTATTGTTTTTATTTTAGGAAAGTTTCCACTGAAGAAGGAGAGCGAAAGGCCAAAGAATTAAATGTTATGTTCATTGAGACCAGTGCTAAAGCAGGGTACAACGTAAAGCAGGTATACAATTTTTTATAATATTCATGTAATATAATGTTAGATTCTCTTGAAATGTTTAAGACAGAGTAATAATTTACAAAGAGTTCCCACTCTCGATAACAGATATTTGTATATCGAGATGTAAACTAAGATGGACAACTATGTAGGTGTCCCAGTTAAGCAGAGCTTCAAGCTAATAATGTATCGAACCATGTAATAGTCGCGTGAAATTCAAATCCTTTTGGCGGGTGGAAAACCCTGTTAAATTATGGCAATGTGATTCATTCGGAAGGATTTAAAATGAATGTAAATATCATCTTGATTCAGCTATCAATATATATATATATACTTGGTATGATGTCTGTGTCTCCAATTAAACATTGATATCTTTCTGTTTCAGCTGTTTAGGCGCATTGCCGCAGAATTATTAAGCAAAGAAAAACCTCCAGCAAAACATGACGACTGTATCCTTTTAATTAAGTCATACTTACGTTTAATAATGTTTCACTAAGAGATTTTATTAATTAATTAATTAACCGAAAAGACATCGTAATGAAAAAAACTGACAAGCCGCAGTGATTGGTTCAAGATGGGTAAAATGTATTACAGAAAAGGGTAAAAAATAGTAATAAACGCAATATTCAGGTACATATTGAGCGATTTAACCACCATTCTTGGGATAAGAATATAGTTCGCGATAAAGACAATATATTTATATGTATTTTGATTATAATACCATTCGATAATATTATCTTTATAAATTATCTTGTTCGCATGCATGTTATAAGTTAGCACAATTAAATGAAAACTCATTCTTTGTGGGGACTTTTTGAAGCTAATAGATGACTTTAGGATAAAGACATCTTCGCATATCAGTTCCATCTGTTGGTGAATCCTTCTAGTATTTGAATCAATTAGTTAATAGAGATGTTTCGAAAGATTAAAAAAAATAGAAGTTAACCACTTCCTCATCAGCTTAAAACGAAGATTACAAAAGAGAAATTTTACAACTTCATGAGACGAGATACTGATTGCAGCTCTCGTTATCTGAAGTTATTTGAATACTGCTATCTTTCTCAATGTATTTTGAATATTGATAAAAACATTCTCCTGTCATATTGTAAGATTCCTATAGCCATGCTTTTCATTACCCTGTTGCCAAAAATAGGCCCTGCCCCACTTATTTTGCTTTTGTCAAATAGATTTATAATCTATTATGAGCTCAATACCGTAATTTAATTACGTGTTCGTAGCAAT
>JAYJLU010377728.1:1668-16062 GCA_036873645.1 Minona dolichovesicula | reverse complement strand
AAATCTAAGTGATTGTACCAAACAGGAAGAGGAAAAATCAAGATAAAGAATTGGCTGTTCTGAAGCGAAAGAAGATTCGTCTTGATAACAAACTATCAGAAAAGCAACAATTAATTAACCGACTGAATCACTACCATGATTATTTGGTTTATTCAATGTATTTTGTATAAAATGTCATTTACTCTTTATAATTGATTGATTAAAACTTAATTCACTCCTTTAATTGTCAAATTCATTTTTAAAACTACAATATTTTTCTAACTGTCCTCGCGATCTTTTAAGGATTTTTCTGTACAAACCCTGCTAGATATCTAAAAATAATTGGTCCACTGATAATTTGTTTCATAAATTCTAATGTACTGCTTCTCAACATCTAAAAGTTAGCTTCTTCTGTAGAATTTACTTTATTTACAGTCCGCTTCCAATTTCTTCAGTCAGATGCAAATTCTAATTAACTTTTTATTCAACTTATTAGCATTTAATCCCGGTTTACCTGATCAGCATTTTCTGCGTCTGATCCCGACACCTGCTAATAGACGAAAGCGGAGGCGGAGATGTACTGTCTGCTTGCGTAGTGGTATTAGAAAATGGACCTACTGCTACTGTCCCCAGTGTCCCAATACGCCACCGTATTGCATATCATGTTTTCCCATTGACCATTGGCTTACATTAACTTGATTGCATATATTTATATCAAATTAGATCATTTAATTTGTGATGAATTTGTATAGCTTCTAGAATAAGAATAAAATTCTCATAAAGATCCAAATGCATTCTTATAAATCTTCTTAAATCTAGATAGAGAGAAATAGAAAATTTTAAAAATAGAAAAGTATCTACCTCACATTGACAATGAATTCAATCCATAGCAGCTCTATCAATCTGAAATAAAAGTTTCATTAATCTAGTTAAGAAAGTCTTCCGCTCAAATATACGTTTGATACTGAGATATTTCTACAAGTTTGTTAATTTTCGTGGCGTTTGTTGGTAAAGAACAGGTTTCAATGATGTAAAAATGTATTAAGGATCATTAATTCTTGAATATGTGTATTTTAAATCCATTTGGGAATAATTACCCCTTTAGTTCTACTAAGTCGTGTGTCATTTGAAAACATGCTTCTGAAGTTCAAAAATCTTCTAAATCTTCCTAATTTTCTTGGTTTATTCGTGTGTTTGATAAGCTGTAATCTGAATATTTCACTCACTTCTTGTAGCTTCCAAAATCCACTTGCAAATCAGCACCACGATTAATTATTTATACATGGTTCTCACATGCAGGCTTTATTGTAATTGAATATTATGTATTAAGTCCGCAAAATGTTCTTCGAATTTTAAAATATTAAAACTTCATTTTGTGTTGTACTTAACATTGACTATTCATTGTATCCAGACCTTCCATTATAATGTGTTTGACAAAATAGCTTGAGCTTGGCTGTAGACTGTTAGGAGATGAAGTGAATC
This sequence comes from Minona dolichovesicula, assembly GCA_036873645.1. Classification (NCBI taxonomy): domain Eukaryota; kingdom Metazoa; phylum Platyhelminthes; order Proseriata; family Monocelididae; genus Minona; species Minona dolichovesicula. The sequence goes on along the minus strand of JAYJLU010377728.1, from coordinate 14,601 downwards.
AACTTTTCTGCCAAATCTAACACTTGCAGATTAAAATGTTAGAAATCTGACATGCTTAAATGTATTACCAATGTCGGGAATAAGTCTTAACATTTTAAGCATAGATATAATTAGTATAAACCCTGTACATACTTTCGTGGTGTTTGGTGATGTAGAGCTTCTTTTACTCTTGATGCTTGATTGACATTCTAACTACAAATATGGTTTGGTCTGTGTTTTTATCACGGAAAAGATTGGTATTTTATCCGAAGGCATTTCTCATTGCGTTTCATCACATAATGGATCTATCTTTGTGTTTGAAATAAATAGTTTTAATCCTATCGTAACAAACCGACGGTATCCACTTTGTTTGTTTTTAGTATTTTCTTCTGCTTTTTATCCCATTTCCTTTAAGATTTAAGAAAACATTTCAACTAATAATGAAAATACAATACCTATATAATAGTAGTAGTTGTTAAATTATATATTGCTATCAATTCTTTTAACATATTTCCCGATTTTAATGTCATCCTAATGGGCTCAATGAAAAACAACTGGGCAATGTAAATTTTTAAAAGAGATGAAAATTCGATGTGTGGACTAAAAGTTATCTTCATTCGTCTAACCTTTTCCTAATGTTTATCTCTTACAACGTCTGTTCATCGAATTTTTTATTGATCAACTACTATGATTATAACTCATGCCTTTTTCAATCATATAGTTTTCTTCTGAAGTATTTAGATTTATTTTAGTTCTTTCTCTTCTTTAGAATTTCCTTATTCAAAATCACTCACTCGTGTTGATGTCCACAGTCTGCAGCTTGATAAGACTTCCTCTTATTGTATTCCTTTACCCCTCCATCGCCTAACTGTACGTCCTGTTGACCCAAATAGTAACATTAAATGGCCTTATCGACGCTGCAAATATTGTTATAATATACGCCAGAAGAGGAAAGATACTCGACTTTACTGTGGAGATTGTCCTGATAAACCAACTCTATGTCAAGATTGCTTTGTAATCATTCATTATAAATAAAATAATTTCATTCCATAATTCTTACCAGTTCAACTATCTTTCAATAAGATTAAATTTCTTGGCTATGCATTTTCAATTTTAAAATAAATTTTAAGGACGACATGTATATCATGGCAAAATTTTGTAATGGCATTACCTTGTTTGTTATCTAAATTATCTAAATGAGGATTGTATTGTATTTAGTTTTAAATTATAATGATTAGTTTATTCTGTTTCATAATTTTAATTGCTGGGAAAATCTTCAATCAGTCATTTATTAATTAACAGACTATAGTATTACAATACGTTTGTCCATATAAATATGATCAGCTTGCTTTGCTAGTTATCTTAATTCTTATCAATTTTATATCCTTCTAATATACTTCGGACAGTATGTATCTCACTAACATCTAATTTTTCTATACTTCTCAGATACTACTCCGTCTTGGTCTGTTGAACCTTCATTGCCGACCTACTCTAACATAGCAGTCACCCAAAATGAAATACCCCTTTACAAGCATCGATTAGTTAAGCGGGCGGTTGATCCTAACAGTGGCACAAAATGGCCGTATCGTCGTTGCAAATATTGCTATAATTCTCATAGAAAACGAAAAACGACTCAATTACACTGCATTGATTGTTATTCAAAGCCAACTTTGTGTGTTGATTGCTTCGAGTTTTTGCATTATGCCTCTTAATCCTAACGTTACCTTTTACTGAGAATCTTTTTCATTGCTTATGTATGTATTTGAGTACATATTTTTGAATCAGTTTTTATTCTTCATACAGCAATGGTAAAACTGGCTGTAAACTTTCTATGCTCCTTTCATTTTCTCATTTCACGAAATGTCATGTCATATACACTTCCAATTTGTAACTTTCTATTACGTGGTTACCCTATGGATCTCTATAAGCAAGCTAGGTTTCAAATGAGCGGTATTCGTTAATGGAAATTCCAACAATTCGAGGATAATAATATCGTATAGTTAACCAGTGCAACTAATTTTTTCTGACATGCCACAAAAGCAGAATATTGTGTGAAATTGCTCACCTATATTTAATTAAATAGATTCTAATAAACATGCTAAATTAGACTATATCTTGAAATCTAGATAATTTCAAAATCTGCAGGTTATTGGAATCATTCCGTTTGCATGTTAAAATGTAAAACACATCATGGGCAGTAAAGTTTTCTCACGCCGAATAGCTGACTATTAACTAGGACGTCCGGAGTTATTCTATCTAAAATGTATATAGCCTCGGAATTTGTCATCATTCAGCTCAAACTAAGATCTTTACTGAAGCTGGTTGTTATAGTTTATCTATCCAATGTCATTATTTGCGTAAATTATTCGTATTTCTGACATAACAGTTTTATATATTTGAAATCTCCAATGTTCACAAACTTGCTAATTAAAACTAGACCCGTGTGTTTTTTCATCAATTAATACTGATGAGAGATGTTCTTAAATGCTATTTATTCATAATACTTGACTGTAGTTACTCAAATTTACTTCACTCTTCAACGATTCCATCTTTCTTTTTCTTCAGACCGTTTAAAAGAAGCTTATCCTGGCTCTATTGTTTATGATTCTCTCGGTGTCCACTGTCTTCTTCGATTTTTACCTACCGCTAGTCAAATGAAACCCCGTCGTAATTGTAAAACCTGTTATACTCGTTACATTCGGAAACAAACATATTTATATTGTCCAACTTGTCCATCTTGTCAAGCTTTTTGCGTTGCTTGCTACAAGAGAGTTCATCGAATCGGTTGATTTGCACATCATATTTCTTATTTCGAATTCTGCCATGTGTAATCTAAAATTTTTGAATAATTCATATTGTTGCCATGTATATTTGTAGATCTTCTTTTGATTCTACCATTCTCATTAATTGTATAATGTTCAACATTGGTGTTTATTTAAACAATCTGCCCTATTGTACCACCTGTCTCATGAGATTAATGTTTAATTTTTCTGAATAAATGGTTTGCAATATAATGACTATTAAATATATATTATTCGATATGAATGTCGTAAGTCGTTTCTTTCATAATGGAACTTTGAAGTTAGAACATGCACTTATGCCATTGATTTTTAATTCTGATTTTATCTAATTCTTGTGGTCACTCTTCTATTTTCGAGATAAACTTCACTTTGATTTTAGCATTAAACACTAGATTTAATTTGCGTTTTCTAAAACTAAATTCATTTGAAGATCTGGGTTATCGTACCTTTGTAAGTCCTTAGCCGTTTGTCGATGTGCCCCCAATAAAAATGTACATATTAATAAAAACCAAGAACGAATAGTGCCCAAATTTTGGTGTCACTGTTTTTCAACTCTTACCGTTTTGTCAATCAATTAGAAACCAAATGCTAAAAGTTAACAGCTAGACCGATTCCTATGTGTAATAAATGCATGCTTTCTCTTACAACGATTACATCAGTGTAAGTAGAAAAGGCTCGTTGTATCGAAGTGGTTGGTTAGGATAATCATTTCTACTATTATAAAATAATTCTGGATAGCTCATTTATCCAGTGGACGGTGGTTATTAGTATCAAATATTGAGAACTAAATAAAATTTCTAAGCTCGTTTAGAAATGAATTGGCTTTATTGCCCCTTATTACCAAGACTTTTAATTTCCTTTTTATATTAATACTGTCTAACCACTTACTCTTTAATCAATTATATGTGGTTAAATAATTTTATTTCTGTATAACATTGGGATGTGATAGTTATGTAATTTAGTTATTTTCCTGAGTAAATAATTTTTTTTTACTTTAAAATAACAATAAAACAAATGAATATATTGAGATTTTGTTAATCAATTCGATAATTTACTATTCCTGAAATGCACTCTTTCCACGAGTTTGTAGCAGAAGTATGGTTTAATGTCTTAGTAGATTACAGTTTTAATGCCAATATGTATACGATTAGTATGCGTCCTTTAAGTCTTGACGATATTAGCCTCTCTGTGACTCCTTTCTCTATCAATTCTAGCAAGCTTGTCTTATTACTTTTCTCTCTTTCTCTTCCATTTGAAATACCAATTATTTATTACAGTACCTATTTGGATTGCCTTTTCTTCTTCAGATCCCGAATTAAAATTCCGAAGAAGTCACTTTCTTCCTTCTCTGCTCCCTGCTACGCCTCAGGACAGTCCTGTCACTTCTGCATCATCTCTTCTTCCTTCATTGAGCCGTGCTCCATCTGGGAGTCATAGTCCGCCGGCAAAGAATTTCAATTTGCCCACGTGCTATCTGAGGACGTTAGCAGCCTGTACTCATGATTTTCCTCATAAACCATGCTATATAAAGCCGACACCCAGAGATAAGTTTCCCCAAAGACGATGTCGTTTGTGTTCACGAAGAGGTTATCGCAAAGAATCGAGATTTTATTGCGCTGATTGTACGGACCAGCCAGTGCTATGTAGGACTTGTTATTTTTACTGGCACAGCCAACTGGGCACAGGATTTCAATTTGACTCGAAAAATTGAGCATTAATTCCTTTGTAGGCCAGAAGTAGGCATTTGATATTTGACTCCTTACATCTCTTGATTAAATTTAATAACATTTAGACCACCTACCTTGCTGTTTAATATATCAATGCATCTATATACCAAAGGGCTTTGATTTCTCTAAGGAGTATTATACATTTTTTGTAGGAGTAATATATTTTAGAATTTATTTTCAATTTAATTGCATACTATAAAACTGAACAATAATGTCTTAGAGCGCATAAATTATTGGAACTACGTAACAGTTTCTATTGATTAATTTCATTGCTCACATCTTAATTATCCTTTCTTGATGTTACTTCAGATCTGAACTGTTCCTATTCCTTACAGTCATATCATCTTGAATCTCCTAGCATAAATTCCTTTAATGGTGATTATCCTCGACTAGCTGTTTTGGCTGATTGCATTCGACCCTTTCTTCACAGACCTCTACGAAACCCACCTACTCTTAAAGATCGTTATCCTTTGCGGCGTTGTCGGTCCTGTTCTTTAAGAGGCAAACGTACTGAAACTCGTTATTATTGTGGCGACTGTTCTGAGAGGCCACCATTGTGTCGTATTTGCTATATTGATTGGCATTGTCAAAGGGGTATCGACATTTTGCCCAATTGAATTTTAATGTACTCAGATTTCATAGTCTATTCAGAATAAATTTCTTCATTGAAGTTAGTGTAAAGATAAACAGAACTTACAATCCTACAATGTTAGTTACAATCCTAAACAAATTTAAGGCGTTCTCGATTTTTTTCATAGCATAATTATAAATACGATGTTTGAGCTCTTATTCTATATTATTACGTAGAATAGTTCGACCTTCTGGTTTATTCTTCAAATCTTTTCTTTGTCTAGATGTTGTATCGACTCGCAAGTCTCTGCAAGCATTTCCAAGACCCCCTTCTTTGGCTTATATTGCTGATAGTCCTCTCTCAATCCGACATAAGCCATGTCGTCTACCACCTACGAGGCTTGAATCTTATCCACTCCGGAGGTGTAAAAGATGTTACAAATGTTTTAACCGAAAACGTACTACAACTCGATTTTTTTGTCCAGATTGTCCCAATTATCCAAGCTTCTGTAGAGTTTGCTACTTTGTAGTTCATAGGGAAATGGGCATTCCATACTTTTAACTAACTTGTCACTGAGATTCCATATATGGGGTCATTTCAAGGCATGACTCAGTTCAAAAGAGTTTTAGGGGTCTAACTATATTGTTCAGGAGATAAACATGATTACATCAAATATAATATAATATCAAAACAAACTATGTATTATTTTTTAAATTCTTGGTAGCATTACTTCCAGGATCCCTTTGCAAATAATAAAAAATAAACTAACTATGTAGTTGAATTTCATAAGAAATAATTACATGCATTTTGAGTCAGGCTATGAGATCTGTAGATTTAAATTGACTTTAACTGATTTCATATTCACTGCTTCTCAGTCTTGTGTTTAAGCCTTTCTTCTTTTTAACAAAACATTGATAATAAATAAATGTTTTAACTATTATATGGTAATGTATGTCAATCATTCCTATGATATATTATTGTTTGTCCAGTACGGTCAGTCTTTCAACTTTATATCATTATATTCTGTACTATTATAAATACACTGCCTTCATATATTTGCTGCAGTAATTGTGTAAATAATATATACATGATCTATTCTTACACTAAATTTATCAACTTAAATTTTAATGTTTTTATTTATAGAAGTACATTTTGCATGTAATAAAACAAGTCATTAATCTTTATGTGCACTTTATGAGTTTTGTACAATGGCATTTAAATACATATAACATTTGTATGAAAATTGATTCGTTATATTTTCAGAAATAAAATTATTTGCATTAAATCTGACGCTCATTCCAGTGTAAATCGTTCTAATAAATTTAAAATCTACACTTCCTAGACCGCAGTTTACAAAAAATATTCTCTCACTTTTAGTATGTATGCTACGCGTATACTATAAACTGGTACAATATATGTAGGATAATTGGATTTTCTTACCAACTGCTAATTAATACCTGTTACTAAGATTTTTTTAAATGTTTGTCGATTTTTTTATATTTTGTAACTTGATTCAAAATCAATCAGTTTCATCGCAGTCTGCTCTAAAATGTTTATTTACAAAACTACATACATAGTACGTAGTATGTATTTATTTAATAAGTCCCAGTAAATTTTTGCAAATCTTTATCATCTTTTTGTTTATTCCATGATTGTTGGCAACTATGTGAGATACAGTGATATCAATAAAAATCGGATGTTGTCTTTTCTGATTTCTATGTTGATATCATTAATGCTATTGAATATGTATGTATGTAAACTTTTAATCCGGAAGGTTGGCAGCTTCTTACGACAATTAAATTTATTTGCAATTTTGATTTGAATTCTTCGTCTAGTCTGTTTTCTGTTCCACGTCCTAGATTATCGTTCCTACCCAAATCGAATTCGCTCCCTTGCCGATTCACCTATCTCTTTCCCCCACAAGCCTGGCCGACTTGATGCCACACTTAATGATCCTTTTCCTCAGCGTACATGCAAGGTTTGCTCTAGACGCGGTATTCGTGCACGTTCGCGTTACTTTTGTACAGATTGTCCAAATTTCCCAGTACTTTGTAGGAAGTGCTATTTTGAAGAGCATGCTCAAATGGGTGTCATCTTTAATTAGACTTTGTGGTGCGTTGATTATATTCATTAACTATTATGAAGCAAATAAACTTTGAGGAATAAATTATTATATGTAATAAACGTTTTCTCTTAATTCAAATATTTAAAAAAAGGATGCGGGATAAAGAATGCGGATAGTTTATCCATTAGATCCAAACGGAATATCATCGAGAAAATGTGTAGTTTTAGATTTCGCTAAGAAGTATCCAAATGTCATCTGATGCTCATCCATTCCGAAGTGTGTGTTATATTATATAAACAACTCATAATTTAGACAAATATGTAGCATTTAAAATATTATATTAATAGTAATACATACATATCTATACTAAATAATGTTTTATCATATATAGAAAACATTTTTTATGCATGACGCTGTTCTAGAAATTCCGACTGGTGTATTCTTTAAATTTAGCATCTGTATTTCCCGCTGGTAATGAAGCCTCTGTTCTCGATAATCGTGAATGCTTGCGCCGTATTCAATATCTTGTGAAATCCACTTGTTTAAGTGATCACCCACACAAACCTCGCCATCTTGCCCCAACACATTCCAATTCTTTTCCTACCCGCCGATGTCGTATTTGCTTTCGGAATAAGCGGCGTGTTATGACCCGCTTTTATTGTCATCAATGTCAATTGTCTCTATGTCCTCCTTGCTACTTGCGCTATCATCAGCTACAAGATATTCCTCTTTATTCCCACTAAAATTCAAAAATATTATTAAAGCCTGATTTGTAAGTTGTTGTTTTTTTCAAATAATCTTGATTGACAGTATTTTTTAAATAGTTGTTATTAATGAATGATTCTTACTTACAATGATCATATTTAAGAAAAAAGAGCAAGATTCCAAACAATAAATTTGCTAAAACTAACGTACATTAGCGCCTTATATGAAGTTAGTCAAATGGTACACAAAAAATATTATATGCTTTTAAGGGTTATTCTTTAAAAAAATAGTGATCATTCTATCTGCGTCAATTTTTAAAATCAAACTGTCACAAGAGACTATAATCTGCATACTAGTATATCCAAGGGACCTTTCATAGGTTCAGATTATGTTAAAAGAAAGTTCTAATCTATTGATATCTATTGTCAATAGATATCAATAGATTAGAACTTAGAATAATCAATTTGATTATTTCTTTTTTTTAAATAAAGGTATGCATTTTAAAATTATTAATTAAATCTGAACAATACATGTCACAAGAATTCATGTAATAAAATGTAGAATATTTAAAAGTAGCTCACCATGCCTGTCTCTCAATCGAGAGGTAGCGAGATCAAGTCTCATAGAAGCAAAACATTTCCAATTGTTTGTTAATCTACTGAGTGCCCTGTGAAAGTGGTACAGGTTTTAATGCTCAATCCCAATGACCAATGTATCGAGCTTATGGCTTATTTTCCCTGAATCTACATATAACAATATGCGTTTGTCAGATTGAGAATATTATACATAGCTCATTAAAAAAGACTGCACAAGTATTCGATTGAAAAATTTCAAAATAGTTTTTTATTGACTAATATTAGTACTGAAATTTATGTTTTTTAGTATTGAAGATAAATAAACATTAAGCCACTATCTTACCCATAATTCCTCTTTATTTCAGCCAGCATTCCACACTCAACCTTATTTTCTTCCCTGATCGAGTCCCCCTTCTTTAATCCAGCTGAAAGCTTTATCAATCATCAAAAATTACTCGATAAGAATTGTCTGTATTTTCTCTCTCAACATCCCAAACTATCCATTCACCGTCCCCAACTATTCAACCCGACTGCTCGAATGGCCAAACCACGTCGTAACTGTCGCTTTTGTCAGCGTGTTGGGAAACGCGTTTCAACGTATTTCTTCTGCCCAGATTGCGATGGAATTCCTGCAATCTGTGCTAAATGCTACTTGGAGCACCACGTGCCATATTTGACACCGCTGAATATTTTCAAATAAATTCTTCAATTCTCCACACTCGGTAAATTCTTCCAGATAAAATAATTCAAATTTAATTCATTCTTATATTGAAACGAATTGAATTAAATGGAGAGAAATCTGACTGACATTCATACTTATTTCAAGAGTTATTATTCCAGCGATCTACGTGAATACATGTTAATTCCAATTTTCGTATTCAACTCACGCTTTTTAAGAAATTTACTATATAAAAACTTGCTATTTGTATGTATTATCTTTCTCGTTTTCTGAGCGAAGTATTTAGAAGATAAACTTTTTTCTTATAGACATTCACTTTTTTCAATATTTTGAGTAGCTATGTGTTAAGTTTTCATTAAAAGCTTACTAAATTATAATAAGCGGTCTCGATAATGCACTTTTTAATTTTTAATTATCATATTGGAACTTCTAATATTTGGCAGTGCGCAGATTTGTAGGTGATTGTTTTTGTTGTTATTTTAGTTAATCCACATTCGAGTATACTTTCTTCCACTATGAGCACATCTTTTTCCAATCCTGTTGGTGATTTTTTGAGAAATCCCAAACTATTCAATAAGAATTGCCTATTCTTTCTCTCCCATTATCCCAAACTGACCGTACATCGTCCACAATGCTTCAGCCCTACTCGTAGACTGCCAAAACCTCGCCGCAATTGTCGCTCTTGCATGAGTGTCGGTCAGCGCGTTAATACTTACTTCTTTTGTCCAGATTGTGAAGGAAGACCTCCAATTTGTGCTACATGCTACTTGCGAAATCATTACCAGCTTCTGGAGCCATTGAATCTTTTCAATTAGTTTTTAGTTATTCTATTCTGGGTAATTTATTAATTCAATTGTTTTAAATCTACTAATCAATAACCTTTATAATAGTAATCATTTTTTGTCATCATATTGGGGGAGGATTATTGTATTGTGTTTGTAAGAAGTAAAGATATCCGGATCAAAATGTTAACTTATATTAAAATTTGCCCCAATGGAATGCTACTCACCGTAAGAATGATTGAATTTAGTGAAACCAGAACGACGATTTCGTGTTGATTGTATCTCATCAGCATTGAGAGGGAATTATAGAGAAAGTTTTAGATATTATAATAAATAGGACCTACATAGTAAGAGTTAATTAAATATCGATTGGTGATTCAAAATATTATCCACCCTACACCTGTTTATCTTTGTCACTCCTATCAATATACTAGTTACTTATTGTAAAATGTAAAATACATGTTTGCGAAGGCATTGCTTAACTATTAATTAATTAAAGTAGATGATTTTTATCATTCTGATAGCGTGCAAAATTTAATTTTTCAAATTTTGTGTTTTCTTACTACATACTTCTAGAAGTAACATTTCAATTTTCGTTTATTCTTTTCTTTTTAGTTGCATCACCTTACAGTCTATTACTTTCTGTTGCTGAGCCTTATGCTGATCTCACCGATTATTTTCTAAGTAATCCCAAAAAGAGTCTATATTTGCTATCTCGTCATCCAAATCTGTCCTCTCATCGACCTCAACTCTTCACACCCAGAAGCAAAGAGCCGAAACCTCGTCGCAATTGTCGCAACTGTAAGCGCGCTGGTAGACGATCTGCCTCCTATTTCTTTTGTCCTGATTGTCCAGGAAGTCCCGCGACATGTTCTCACTGTTACTTTCAAATGCATTCCGATTTCTTGAAACTCAAGGATATTCTTCATTAGCATCGTAAAAGAAGTTACATATTAGGTAATCGTTTCTTATAATTTCTAAATCTTCAAGATGTGTATTTTATATTAAGCAATTTATTCAACTAATTATAAGACTTTCTATGCGCAGAGTTTAATCTACTGAGGTACATTTGTGGTTATTGTAATTTGTATTTTACATATCTCAATACGAAGCAATCAATATTTCCTATTCGCTGGACTGAATTATTAGAAAAGTTGGCCATCAATCTGCGGGATAGCCGGTTTGACTTCTATTTAGTATAGTCAGGTTAATGAAATATTGATTTCTCTGTACAGACAGACAGATAGAGACGACATACAAATAATATTGTAATTAATCCTTAATAGATTACACTCCCGTAAAATTCGAATTCGAATTCAAAAGTCTCAATCAGATCTGCTCAAAGTTCAGAGCAACTTTCAATTTTCGATTTTAATATTTGTTGTTTATAAGGTAATCTCATGAAATGCTTCCATTACTGCTAATTATGTAACATATATGTCTGTATTTTCAGTTTCAGATTTTGGTAGTATTATCAATGAAAGTCGTTATCGCACTTATCTGAAAAGTCTAATCAATTCGCCTTTTTCATTTCCCCACAAACCGATGCATTTCCCACCCTCTCTTCGAATGAGCGCGCCAAGTCATCGTTGTAGACTCTGCTACAGAAATGGTCTCCTTAAAAGAACTCGCTATCTCTGTCCGGATTGTCCCAGCCGACCACCTCTCTGTCCCAAATGTTATTTTGATATACACCCCAAATGTTGACGACTTCTTATTCTGTATTTTACTACAACATTCCATAGTTCTGTTCAAAATAATCAATCCAATATGAGTCTTTATTCATTGCTTTTATTTCAAATACAGAGCTATAAATCACATGTAAATAGTTTTCGAAATGTTTGAGTTGACAATTGTATGGTCTCTTAATTTTAATTGATCCATTATTGATTGATTGGTGTAGCCAGTGTGTATTATTGGAAAGATTGTTTATTTATATCTGTGGCTTATTTGTGTCAAAGTAATTTTCATTCAGATTGTATTATGTATAGAATATAGATTATAATATATATCGAAGTGTATACCATAGAGTAAGGACATACAGAGTAATCACTCTTGCTAGTAGATATTTGTATATCGGTTTTGAGGTACCAAGTGACACAAAATTCTATCTCCACCATTATAAATTGGCGAAGTTCAAATTATCATAGCGACAAAACACCAAATTAAAGTATAAAAGGAGCTAGCTTTAATGATATTAAATATTATGATGAAGAATATAGCGAAATCATGTTCCCCTTGCGTAATAAAATCGATCATTAAAAAGGCTTCTTTCATATTTTAATTTGGTAAAACAATTATTAAAATTGGCCCTTGTGTTTTGTCGCTATGATAACTTGAACTTTGCTAATTTATAATGGTGGAGATAGGATTTTCTGTCACTTGGTATCTCAAAATCGATAGACAAATATCTACTAGCAAGAGTGGTTACTCTATGATGAATACCATTTTTTAATATGCATATACATACAGTTAAAAATATCGATTTTTGTTTCTTCACTATTATTGTATATAAATAAGAAAAACAACTACTACTATGTGATTGTTAAGATACAATTTCATATATCTATTTGTATTTTATTTTTCTCATTTTCACTTATTTATTTAATATATGAGAGTGGATATAATTGGGAAAAATACAATATGCGGTTAGAAATAAATGTCCACACAATGTTGTTTTATTGTGTTGTAGTACTTATTCATGTCTGAGGAAGTACATCTATAAAATTGTGATCTGAAATGAGGTCAACCATAATGTCAATTCTAATAATAACAATTCTATCCAGTCATCTCATATATTATGTGTGTTGTATCGATTTTATGATCATTACAATGTGTCTGTGACCTTGTTGTTGTGGAGTGAATTATTGTGTAAGTTATTGCGGGCACGAACAGGAAGCATTTTATCCATACTGTATGTTTACTCCGACCTTGTATTGTAAGTATGTAATATTATTTTTATACCTATCTGATTTAATCAGTATTTATTTGTAAAATAAAAATGCTTATTTTTTGTATTTGATTTAAAAGCTTAGATTCTATATTATTG
>JAYJLU010376617.1:0-13308 GCA_036873645.1 Minona dolichovesicula | reverse complement strand
TTCTAGACTGTTTACAGTCTGTTTGTGCCGTGCGATATTACCAGAAATGGTCCTGCACGTTTTTGATAAATAAATAATACTAACTACCAAAATTTCTGCATGCACCAAAATTTCCATAAAAGCTTCAATGAATCAGCTTTTGTCAAATAATTGCTACGAACACGTAATTATTGAGCTCATAATAGATTATAAATCTATTTGACAAAAGCAAAATATTCATTTTAGTCCAAAAATAAAAATTTCAGCAGCTCTCGCTCTACACTACTTAACTTAACAAGATTAATAAAAGATTAATCGACTTCTTTAAAATACTATGTAATGAAATGAGAAAACTTCTACAGTGAAATCCCACTGAAGGAATGATAGGCAAGATTTGCAAGGATTCGTGATCGAAAGGTCAATAAAATCAATTGTGCAAAGACACATAGCATGGTGGTCTGCAAAAAGCACCGAGCGATCCCCAGTGGGACTTACCAGATCGAACAAGTCAGGAAACTCAACTATCTGGGCAGTATGATCAGTGAAGATGGGAGATGCGATATGGAAATCCAAAGGAGAATAGGCATGGCAAAAGGCACATTTGGAAAACTCGGGAACATCTTGAAAGACAGAAGAATGTCCATGAACACCAAAATGCTTAGATTAGATTGCTACGTGAAAATCCATTCTGACGTACTTTAGCGAGTGCTGAACCACCATATCAGCAAGCAGGGAACGGAGTCTTGAGGCGGCTGAGATGTGGTTCTTCAAGACAGAACATACGACGACAAATATAGAAGTGCTACGTAGAACGTAGGACAATCTAGGACACTCATTAAATCGATCCGAAAGAGGCAACTGGATTTCCTGGGACACATCATGCGGAAAGAAGGCGTAGAGAGAATCTGGTGCTGACTTCGGTCGAGTTGATGGGGGAAAGAAGCAGAGGAAGACAGAGGAAGTCGTTTTGAATAGTTTGATCGAGTGGATGACACTACAAGCGAACGAGACCATCTCCGACAGGCAATTTTCAAGTGCACAAAGAGGGATCGAGGTTTGTGTAAAACGATAATCGCTTTCTTTGATCTTTTAATAATCTAAATATGAATAGTTCAAATATAAAAATCATTAGAAATATTTAAGTTCCTATTTTACCAGTGCAGTAGTTGTCTTTAAGATAGTCAAATTCGCGTTTGGCAAGTACTTAGAGAAAGGTTGGATTGAACTGGTGGGAACAGAATCTTCCCTTTCAATATTGTTGATAGAATTTGGTAAAGGAGAATGGGGCTCAAATGCAATTATTTCGTCAATATTTTCCTTTTTCAAATAAATTGATTTAAATAACTTTAGACCATCCTTTGAATCCAAGCCATTGATAATGAGGAACGACCCACTATAATCATAAGCATCACCATCAACAAATGCAAATAGAATATTTTTCTTTCTCTGAAATGAAATATTTATCGTGACTACATTATATACATAGAGTTATGGCGGCCGAGAGGGGTCAAAATGAAATTCTCTATGAATTGACTGAATTTCTATATAAAACAAGAGAAATTCTCTATTTCAGAGAGGAATTTTACTCTTGAGAGAAATTCTCTATTTTGGAGAGAAATTCTCTATTTTGGAGAGGAATTCTCTATTTTGGAGAGAAATTCTCTATTTCAGAGAGGAATTCTCTATTTTGGAGAGAAATTCTCTATTTTGGAGAGAAATTCTCTATTTCAGAGAGGAATTCTCTATTTTGGAGAGAAATTCTCTATTTTGGAGAGAAATTCTCTATTAATTTCAGAGAGGAATTCTCTATTTTGGAGAGAAATTCTCTATTTCAGAGAGGAATTTTACTCTTGAGAGAAATTCTCTATTTTGGAGAGAAATTCTCTATTTCAGAGAGGAATTTTACTCTTGAGAGAAATTCTCTATTTTGGAGAGAAATTCTACTCTTGAGAGAAATTCTCTATCTTAGAGAGAAATTCTCTATTTTGGAGAGAAATTTTCCTCTTGAGAGAAATTCTCTATCTTAGAGAGAAATTTTACTCTTGAGAGAAATTCTCTATCTTAGAGAGAAATTCTCTATTTTGGAGAGAAATTCTCTATTTCAGAGAGAAATTCTCTATTATTGAGAGAAATTCGCTGTTTTATATTGAAATTCAGTCATTTCATAGATAATTTCATTTTGACCCTTCTCGGCCGCCATATAGAGTAATAATACAGAGAGTATTCACTCTTCAAAATACAGAAACGCATATCGATGGCTTTGTGCCAACAGCGAGCACAATTTCCTTATCTCCGCCATTATAAAATCACCATTGTTCAAATTGAAGTCACTCCTAAACCCCTCCTCTGATTTTAATAATTCTTTCACTGAAGGAAAATTCTAAATTTCTAAATATTTAAGAATTGTTAAAATCAAAGAAGGAGTTCGGGAGCGACATCAATTTGTATATGGTGGTTTTATAATGGGTGGAGATAGAAAATTGTGCTCGCTGTTGGCACAAAGCCATCGATAGGCGTTTCTGTATTTTGAAGAGTGAATACTCTCTGTCTCTATGAGTATATGCAAATAAACATTGTGTATTTGAGATTCGAAATCAAATTTAAAACGAGAGGTAATAATATAATAATATATTAATCGACAATGATAAATTCGCAAAGAGATATAGTGGAAAATTGCGTACTTAAAGACATTCTATTTCGAACGAATACAATGCGTCCTGCGAAAGATTAGGATGTTTTAAGATAGCATAATCTCTATACAACGCTATTCAACATTTCATTCCCGAGAATACTTAGCCGGGTTATTTTGTTAAGTGTAAGGATGTTTTAATTCTTTTTTATCGGATTCTTTGATTAAACTTAAATTAAAAGTACATTGCACTTTTTAAAATGAGAAAAATGGAGCAGAATGTTTGATAAACAGAACTAATTTAGTCGGTTTCGATATTATACAAGAGAGTAAGTTTTCTTTATTGACGTTTTTCAAGTGTATGAAAAAAGGATTAAGAGCATTTCGTCAGAGGCTTTGTTATATACCAAAATATCTCGAAGAATGCATAGATTCAAAAAGCTAAAATTGATTTATATCTATCAATTATGTGTTATGTGTTAATTATGTGTTAATTCCTTATCCATAAAAAAGTATAAATTAAAAATATATTAACATAGGTAGAATCTTACTTCATTAAATTAATTAAACCAGAACCCAATTCATAGACATGTACAGATTTTTTACTTTTCCACCTGACGATTGGAAATCGGTCGTGGATGTTTTGTATTTTTGAATATTCGTTTGAATTCGTATTTGAACAACGTTTGATTTTATAATATAGGTAGATACCTAACTATATAGGAAATGAAAAATTACCCTTTTTACGTCACTCTTTTTCCATTCTTTATACAAGAATACCATGAAAGAATAGAAATGGCATGCTGGAAGCAAAATTTGTTCAGATGCCATAATTCCGCCACTGAATATACTTTTTGTGTTTGTGTTGAATAGTACGAGGGAAACTTTATCATTGTCAGTTAAGTTGGATTTTCCGATATAAAACATTGCATTCATCTAAATATCAAATGTTGGGCAAAATACGAAATATGTGTTGAACATAAAATTTTGATATACATGTAAGTTTGGGACGGGAATATTCTCAATCTATTTAGAGGACATTTCTAATAATAGTAAACGGAATTTCCACAGATATTTCATGACACTGTTTTACTACTTGCTAAACCATTAGTAGTGAGACTAAACTTACATGTATAAGGTGTATCAAGAAAATAAATGATTATGGGATAGCGGGTCCCTACAATATTTTATTCACAAGTTACATAGGTACCTATAACTAACAGAACAATCTAATATTTAAATAAGTAATACAACCTCCATTTCTCTACCTATAAAATTGGGAGTCCCCCAGGGTAGTGTATTAGGACTTTCACTTTTTAACATCTACTTTAACGGTATAAAAAAATAGCAAACAAATATGCTGAGGTAGAGGTTATAGCAGCCAAACCTTGCTCTGGTTGAATTATCCAAATGATTACAAGACTAACACTAAGTCATAAGAAAACACATTTTTTAGACTTCACCTTAAGCTATAGGACGACCATAGAATAACATTAAAATTAAATTAAGAAAATATTGCACAGGAAACATCAACCAAATATCTAGGTGTGATGATCCAGGATGACTTGAAATTTGATGATAATAATTGTGGTGAATTAGATAACTTTAAAATTACTTACAAATTTAATTGGAAAGCATATAGGAGTCATAATGTTTAACATCATATTGCTTTTTCTTAAACAATTGATGGAATTTTCACAAGCAGACATGAATGAATTAATCTCCATCCCAAGCATTGAAACATTATTTTTAAATTTTTCAACATATTTTCTCAAAAGTATAAAGGACTTTCTGGTTTCTATTGCCTTTACTATTGGAAATGGCCAAATATATTCATTATAACCAATAGAGTCATTTACAGAATAATTTCTACAACTTTTTTCCATATAATTGAATTTCATATTTGGACATTTTGAGCTCTCATATAGATCTTCTAGAGGATCTTGTGAATATATAACCAATCCTTTGATTACATCACTTTTCTCTGTAATCTGTTTCATTTCTGAATCCAATTTAAATAATCCCAATGGCATCATTAATATCACCCTTGCATATTCTGGATTACTTAGAAACAATTCTAATTCCTCCCTAGTTTTTATTTCAAGTAAAACACCATAGCTGTCCTTTGTAGATGTACATCCAAATTGAGAGCTATTATCTAACCTTTTCATACAAAAACTGAAGTCAAGATGATCAAGATTCTTATAAACTAGACTGCAATTGGCTAATGCTGATATTAAAATAACAAATACAATCGTTTTTAGTATCATTTCAAAAAGATTTCCAATAATCTAAAATGAAAATATATGTATTAACTTTTAAGAACTTGAAAAAAAGCATAAATATTACAAACTAGACAATGCTAAAAACAATTGCTGCATTTATGATGAAGGCATAATTGTCTGTTTTATTAACTCTTTGAGGTATACTCATTTGGGACCTTACTTGTAGATAGGTATGACCCATAGATACATGACCCCTTCATTAAAAACATTGCCACCTCAATATCTATTATTGATTATTTTAACATGTAATATAATTAAAATTTATTACCATACATGTATTATTTTCTATGAAATATTACCTTAAATAGATGATGTCTTATTAAATTATAGTCAATCATAATGTGTTGATTCTGAAGAAGACCAATGTTGCTTTGCAAAAAATCAGGGTCAGTGAATTGAGCCGCCTCTTGCTGTAGTGACTTTCTGGACTCTGGTGGGCATTGAGGCAATGATATTGTGTATCAGCTGTTGAATATCTGCTACCAAAATGTTGTATTCCATCACCATTCAGACCTTGGATAGGGACAACAACTTGAATTCAGCTTATTGGATGTGACTTCAAGGTTCTCAATAGGGTTGAAATCTGGAGACTGAGCAGGCTAGGGAATTGAACCTCAATCTGCTGCTTGGCAAAAAGTCAGAGGGTCATCTGAACTATGTATTGCATGGTCCTGATGGAATATATCAGCTGCTTCTTTCAGGGAGGTCAACGAGAGCCATATAGGACAGGATGTTTTGTAGACAGCAGCATTAAGCTGATGGTTGACATTGAATCTGTAAAGAGAATGTGGACAAATAAAGCAGCTGATGTAAAAGGTGCCTAGAAGGGTCCAGAAAGTCATTTCAGCAAGAGGTGGTAGCAATAATGTACAAAATAGTGTTTAAATTATTTGTCTGGATATTTTTATTATTATTTAACATGGGTAAATTACTTGACCCGGCAAATAGCCACTGCATTTACATTATACTCAGAACTCAACAATGCTTGTTTTACCTGTTAGATTGTGTCAATGACTCATAAAAAAATTACATAAAAAACAATTACGATAGCAAGCTGGGATATTAAATAACAAAAACTATCCAAAAGAAAATTACAAACTTTTAAAATAATTAAATTTACGGGAGTATGTGTTACTTAGTTATCGTTGGCATAAGAACTTTTAAAACAAATCATCAAACTTATTTCACTATGAACGAAAATTAAATTTCTGGAATTCCTTTTTCAATTCAGGTCTTTAATGCAGAATTGAGGTTTAATGAGCGTAATGTTGTGAATCAAATTTCGATAGGGCCTTATTTTGAATTATTTTATATTCATAAGGCGTTTTCCTAAGTTTCTTTTTTCTTTTGTTTTGATACATTAAATATTTGTCAGTAATATTTCAAACTTACATATCGTATTTTATTGAATTTAAATAGGTACTATCATATTTCTTATTTGCAAGATCATGCAAAAGTAGCGTTGCCATTTTATATTCTTTGTTTAGTTAGGAATATATTTTGTTATATATATAATGTAACAGCTTCAACATTCGGAGTTTAAATGAACTTAAAATGAATCAAAACATAAAGCTACACTATAGATGTATTAATTATGGGAATTATCAATATGTTGATATAAAACCAATTACAGTGTTAGATTTACCAACAATGTATAGAACGTGATATATCATGGATCATGATATATCATATATATGGTCCATGGAGATTGACATGACTTCAATGCAAGCAACCAATTAGATTTAATCATTTTCAAGTTCACCAGACACTAAATCTTAAAAAAAACTTTTAATTGATTGACAATCAGTATGAACAAAGCAGACATCAACAAATTGTTATCATTTTAGAAAATCAGTGATTTGAATTAAAAGTAAAATCAACATTCATGTTGGATTCGAGTTACCAACCAGACGAATTGCCAACCTTAAATTTAGAGCAAAAGTTGACAACTCATCCTGACCAATTACCAACCATTTTAAAAAGCATTAGCTAAATAAATTGACTCATATCTGATATACTTACAAATATTTCATTTAGCTCATGCAATTTCACTAATAACATAGGCTAGGCTGGCACAATTATTATTAAAATACATTAAAACAATGAAGTATTGGAGACATGGCTGCCAGGTCTTTATTGCAAAAAATATAGACATGGCTGTTTAATATAAACTTTTACTATTTATTATTCTAGTTTAATTTAAAACAAAGTTAATCTATTTTTTTAAATAACTCGTTAATAGCTTTTAAATATAACAGCTGCCACATCTTGATTGTGAAAATTATAGACACGGCTGATTTAGAAAAATATAACAGCTACCATGTCTTGATTTAGAAAAATGTAGACACATCTGCTGGGTCTTGATTGCAAAAATTATAGACACTGCTTTTAAATAACTCATGAAGTTAGTTTTATTAAAATAAACCTAATACCTTATACATGTAACTTAAATGAATAACTAATATTATTTCATTGTTTTTCTAAAAAATGTGTGAACATCTATTAAATTTTTTAGATCATGTTAACTGATTGTAGTCCAGAATTAATCAGATGTATTATTGATTATTTGAATAATATTCTTATGTACATGATGCCTATTGTTGAAGTCTATGTTAATGTAAGTATAAATTACAAATTTACAAATTGTGATTAGATATTCAATTATAAATAGATTTCTATATAATTTGTATTTCTATTGTTGTTTGTGCTATAAAGGATTTTTATTTGATATTTACAAAATTGATATTTTAGAACTATTTTGTTGATGACTTATTTAATAAATGTTTCTCAAACTACTGGAGCTATGGTGTTTCTGATATGACCTTGAATGATTTGATATTCTTAATGAATCATGATGATAACCATTATCAGTAAGTATGAATTAGAGTATACATTTTTTGTTCACTTTTATTTCTATTTATGATCAAATTACAAAATGTATGATGTCTACTATAATAATGAGAGTAAAATATACAATTCAGATTTAACTTTTTTGTGCTATTTTGTCACTAAATCCATATCTTAAAATAGTATCGCTTCAATTTTTTGCTAATGCTAGTTATTGACTTCAGCAAAGCCTCAATTGCATAGATATCAATATTTTATTGGATAAATTTATGATATATGGCATCCTTGGTTTCCTATTTAATTGGACTGCCAACTTCCTAGCTAAAAGGTTCCATTGTGTCCACCACAACACTTGTCCTTCCAGGTTTTCATGTCGAAGTTCCTCAAGGAACCCTTCTTGGCCCTTCCCAGCCATTGCTTTATGGTGTGAAAACAACAGCATGAAAAATATCACTAAACTAATGTTTTCAATGTATCTTTCAAGAAATCTCCCAATGAGTGACCCCCCCCCCCCCCCAACTTTGTCAAAACAATCTCATCTTCCCATTATCAATCACAAAAATTCTCAGCATTCCTGTTATTACTCTATGGTATTTGATCGATTACTGTACGAGCTATTATAAGTATAGATTGTCATTTAGTGAAAAATGGTTAATAAAATCAGTTGTATATTAAAGATCCTTAAAGAACCTTGCCTAAATTCTGTAGCAACACTAAAGAATATATAAATGTGATAAATAAATGATCGTGTTAATGTTTTTATTTTATTTTAGGAAGGTTTATCCACTGTGGTTTCTGAGTTATCGAAAACTTTGCCACTCTTTCCACCTCAATAACTTCAAGACAGCAGTAGTCTCGCCCGATCAAAATACTGCTTTGTTTAATGCATTAGAATTAGCATTGTCTGCTTCACTTCCAACAACTATGCCTACAAGTCTCAGGAAATGTGTTAAACCTAAAAAGCAGCATGAAATATTGAGACAAGCAAAGGTAGTTTACCTTGACCCAGATAGTGGACTCCCTTTTGGGATTTAGGGACTACAGCTCTTTGAAGGAGGAATGTTTTAAAACAGTCACATTCTTTAATCCCACCGAGGCGACCAAGCTCTTTAGAAGCAATTTAACTGGCATTAATGCTGATTAGGTTTGATATTTTAAATAGGTGAAAAGTTTCCTGGAGCAGTATTTAAAACTGATAGAGAACAGCTTGTGCTCAGAGTCCTCACTGGTGTAATGGTTAGGCAAGTAGAAGACCTGGGTTCATTTCCCTGTTGAGATTCGTATAATTTTCATGTCGTATTAACTATCTAATTAGTTATTGATTATCTAATTAGTTATTGATTATCTTATTGGTTATTAATTATATAATTAGTTATTGATTATCTTATTGGTTATTAATTATCTAATTAGTTATTGATTATCTAATTAGTTATTAATTATCTTATTGGTTATTAATTGTCTAATTAGATTATTAATTATCTAATTAGTTATTGATTATCTAATTAGTTATCAATTGTCTAATTAGTTATTAATTATCTTATTGGTTATTAATTGTCTAACTAGATTATTAATTATCTAATTAGTTATTGATTATCTAATTGGTTATTGATTATCTAATTGGTTATTAATTGTCTAATTAGATTATTAATTATCTAATTAGTTATTGATTATCTAATTAGTTATTAACTATCTTATTAGTTATTGATTATCTAATTAGTTATTAACTATCTTATTGGCTATTAATTGTCTAATCCTGTAGATATTGAATAGTATTATGAACTGTGATTATAGGTGATTGCGTGTGTGTGTGATCTGGTGGATACTCATCGAGTGGTGGATGTTGGAGCTGGACAGGGCCATCTATCGAGATACCTCTCCATTCAATGTGATATCAAAGTGTGTTGTATCGAGGCGCAGTCCTTCCATGCGAATAAAGCCATACACCTTGACAGGTGAGGTGATGAATTTTGAAATATCGTATAATACTCTTCTTTAAATTCATTATCTTATCATCTCTTATGAATATTCAAATCTTATTTTAGGTATGCTCAGAAGTTGCACAATCGAAATGTAAGCAGCGATATGAAATATTTATTTAATTTAAATTTTTTTACTACTTGTTAACCCAATAGTAGTGAGACACTGCGCCTGAAAAGTCTCTTGGGACATGAGGCCTCCCACAGCATACGACAAGAACCTAAGAAGGGAGCGAAAATACCAAAGAAGGGTATTCATGGAAAAGGAGGTTATAGAGGTCTCCGAAACCAAGCAAAACAATTGGAAAGAGAGATGACTTATAACAGGATCCAATCGTGGCTATATGAATGCGACAACCGAATTAGGGAAATAGCTGATAGAACAATTGAGGAGAGAGGCGCCAACAAGAGACATTACTATTACTCTTCCAAAGAAGGTATAACAACTGATGGAGGTTATGCGGTAATCAAAAATATCGGAGAAGTGAAGAAGAACA
Source organism: Minona dolichovesicula (assembly GCA_036873645.1). NCBI lineage: Eukaryota > Metazoa > Platyhelminthes > Proseriata > Monocelididae > Minona > Minona dolichovesicula. The sequence continues at coordinate 3,095 of JAYJLU010376617.1, read as the reverse complement.
GAAATAATGGCCATGAATGAATGAGTAAAGTGGATCAAAGAATCAGATGTTGCAAAGAGTATCTTCATATTCACGGACAGCCAATCAACTATTAAGGCATTACAGAAACAACCAAAGAATGCCCAGAACAATCATGTTCAGGAACATCAAGAAGAGAAAACATCCTCAGCAGCATCCCAAGAGAGAAGACTGTGATCATACAGTGGGAATAGATGGTAATGAGACAGCAGAGAGATAAGACTGTGATCATACAGTGGGAATAGATGGTAATGAGACAGCAGAGAGACGACATGGGGAGCGACATGACTCAAGAAAGCATAGCTGACTTTGACAGCACGAGAGCATGTATCAGTAGGAGAGATGAGGTAAGATCAAGACAGAGGATGAAAGACTGAAAGAAGTTTATGCGAATGGCAAAATCAAAAGTCAGAAGTAGAAAGAGTACAGCAGCTGTACTCTTTCTACTTCTGACTTTTGATTTTGGGACAGTGTCCTGATCTTAGCTGCTAAGATCAGGACACTGTCCCAAAACCGAGTGCTACAAAGAGCAGAATTAAGAGCGAGGAATCTGCTAAATGTGACCACCGCGGAGAAGGAGAGGAGAAAGACCACATTATTCACACGCCCACGGGCAGAAACGACAAGTAGGTCCCTTGATATTACAGGGGTCCAGGATCTGTCGAAGGAGGAAAGCATCTTGATGTTGGTGAGGAAATGGCGAAAGAATTGTCTTGAGTGCTGGGAGGAACAGCAGCCGTAGGACAGCGTGCTTATAGGCCCAAAGAGCATTTAACCCTGCTTCTGACACTGCTCAGAAGTACAAAGTATGGTTGATTGATTGATTGATATATCTGTGTGTTAATTATATGGTTTAGGGCAGTCATGGTGAACACTCATCATTACCCGACCACCATTCAGCTGTTTTAGCTGCTGCTGAATCAGCTCAGCCTGACTTCTATCACCTCATTGAATTGTCTTTCAATAGTAAACGACTTTACGATGCTGCTTCCCAGCCAAGTACGTAAGTAATTTGGGATTATCATTATTTATTTATTATCGAAATTTGATTTTGATAAAGCTACACATTTCATTTTATGTGTAAAGTTTTGCACTGTCAGGGTTATAATTTATGTGTTCTAAGATGATCGATTAAATACGAAGTTCTTTTATCTAACAACTCAGGTTTATCACTTTAAATGGTTTGATACTTTTGATTGCAATCTTTGTCCTAAAGCTCTAGTCTTCTTTCTACTTTTGTTTTTGATAATTCTCATAATAGAATTAGAATTTTGTCTTATATTTCTTGTAATAGTACTATAGTATTGTCATTTTGTGATCCGATTTCTATTGAGTTTTCTAAATCCTCTTTGAATATAACTGTTCCTAAAAAAGTAATTGAACGTAAACCTCTTCATCCTTTATCTCGCCATCACTCAATAGACAATCTTTTTATTCAAGGTCTTCAAATTACTAAACTACTATTCTCCGCTGAATCCGTTGGCTCACAACGTTTTTTATACATCCTGGTGTTAATTGCTTTTTTGATCACCCTTCTTATATTCGCTTGTAGCTCCTTTTTCAAAAAATAACGCTTACGGTTTTTTGATTTTGTTAATAGAAATGGTTTTCTGTTAATATATCTCCTACTTTTTGTACACATCCAAATTTTAAACGAATTATCTGTAAATCTAAATTTAAAATTTAAATTAATTTCTATACTTTTTTGCCATTCCTTTCTATTGTGGGCCTTTCCAATCAGCTGCTCTCTCAAGTTCATGTTAGTTGCTGAGCATTAACGAGATTAAGAAGCGATAGAACGAGCATTAACTGTGTTTTCATGCCGTTGGCCCTGATAACATGGCCGAAGTACTGGAATTTCTGTTTTATAAGGAGTTCATAGAAAGAGGTTGGCTTCCCGACTGTTTGCAATATTTCATTGTTCTTTCTTACTTGAAAGTATAATGTCGATGACTATTTTCACTCCGCATAAAATGAAAAATTAAATTATTTGTAGTAATACTTATATCTGAATTAATGTGTTATTTAATTTATATTTTCAGAGATGATGCATTTGTAATGACTGGTCTCCACTCATGTGGAGACCTCACCCCAACATTATTACGTCATTTTGTGCATCACCCGGGAGCTCGTGGAATGGTCTCAGTTGGCTGCTGCTACATGAAAAAGTCTCCCACCAAATCCGGAACTGACTATCTGGATTATTCAGATACATTCCCTATGAGTCAATATTTAAAATCTAAAGGATCTTACATTCCAGTGAGCATAGAGTAATAACAGTAATACTACCTACAACAGAGGTTTCACTCTCAAAATGTTGAAATGTATATCGATGTTTTGTAGATTACACGCAGCTGACAAATTCCTCCTATCTCCGCCATTATAAAACTACCAATTTCAATTTATCGCCTCTCCTAAACGCTTTCTCTGATTTTAATAATTCTTATATCATTGGAAAGCGCTTAATGTATACGTTCTTTCAATTAGCGAATTATTATAAAATCAGAGAAGGAGTTTAGGAGAGGCGATAAATTGAAATTGGTAGTTTTATAATGGCGGAGATGGAATTTGTATTAATGTATTAAATGTATTAAAAAGTGTGTCGCAACTTCACTGCTATTATTTTAGATGAAGTATGAGTGTCTCGAGTTGGCCTGTCATTCGAATGCTGTGTATTTGGATAAATTATGGCAGTGTCGGAGTAATGAGGACTACAAACCTCTCATTCAACAAGTCTACAGAGCGGCTTGTCAAAAAATATTCGCAGACAATGGCGTTAGCGCCGATCTATTGAATGGTTCAACCAAAACCAAAAGTATCAAATCTTCCGCCTGTTCTTCTTTCGTTGAGTAAGTTTTCTATGATTTTAATAATCATCATTAATATCTAGGACTTTAATGCGAATATGGCCATTCCGAAATGTTAAAATGAAATTGATTACAATAGCCAACTGTCAGAATTTTGATGAATACCAAATTTAACTCAGAATGCGGTGCTACTTGTCAGAAGCCAACTCGGAATGCAACTACTAGTCATTAGCCAACTCGGAATGCAACTACTAGTCATTAGCCAACTCG
>JAYJLU010374395.1:0-13321 GCA_036873645.1 Minona dolichovesicula | reverse complement strand
ATTACTATGATAATACTCCTATCCTTCTTGTAACTAATTGCGTCTGTCAATTTGAAAATAAAGCCCATTACTACTACATTATTATTATTATTATCTAATATTTCAAGCCTCACCTGATTTCAACTTGTCTCTCCAAGATATCCAGGTCCAATGTCCACCTTATTTTATCTGCCGATTCCATGTCGTAGTCTGAATTGAGAAGCAGGATTGATTCGAGATCTTCCATTTTCAAGAAGACTAATTGTTCACACCCTATGCTGCATGGCGATTCTGTAGAGATATTATTCGTCATTTGGTATTTCTTCAGGTACAAACTGATGGCGGCATTGTGTTGGTCCATCAGATATTCGGACACAGCGACAGCACAGAATCCGAATCCACAATTACAGGGAAATAGAATGCCACAGGGTATTTTGTCTAATTCTGTCAAATCAATATTTTGAAGCTTCAGCTTGTTGTAGCAATACTGTGCCTTTTTCCCGATATCAGTGTGGGAAAATACTTTTTGTTTTAGACTATCAAATGTCATCAAATAAATTTCAATTGCTGATTTCAGAGAATTTTGTTCCTGTTCGGTTTTAAAATAGGTCGATAATAAGGTAGTTATTGAAGTATTTTCTAAATCTGTAGGATCGATTTGGTAATTCAGTTTTGATATCAGAGTTTTTTGAAGTTCCATGATAGTAATAAATTTGTCAGATATTTTGAATGTGTGCATATTATCCAGGAGATTCGAAAGCAGTGGACATTTCATTTTTATTTCCTCTATGTCGGCTCTGTGGAGAAAATTTGATAAGGTAATGTGAACTCTTGGAGTCCACAATTCTTTTATAAAGGGGAATTCCTGATTTTCAGGTTCCGAATTTACTTCCCGAGTTATCAAGTATTCCAAATTCAGCCGCTTATCGTTGGTTAAAATATTTCCAAACAGCTTGTACTCCTCTTTCAGTGCGGAGAAATTTGTGAAACCATCGGAAAATGCATCTTCCCATAATTTTCGACCCTCCAAAGAAGACAAATCAAATCGAGTTGAATCGAGTGGGATCTTTCGAAAGTTTATCATGATTGAGTGTAGCAAATGATGAACTTCCGTATGACGATAATTTAAACAAATAGACAACTGCTCAAAGTTGCTCATCAAATGGTTCATGAGAAATTGATGAAGATCACACTCATCTACAGAGGGATGGATTAACGTCAACAGTCCTGTTTTATTAGGATTTAAAATCATGGCCGCATGCATAAAAAATCGAATAATCAATATTTCTGGCTCGTTTAGATTTCTTATCGATTCAGAAGAAATGGAATCAGGGGATCCAATCACATGCTCACATTCTGTCGAATCAGACACCGTCATCCCCAATTGATTGAATTGTTCATTAGATCTGTTGGCAGAACAAATGGGACAATATCGATTGAGTGAGCTAAACTCTTCTTCATTGCAGCCTATTATGTGACCATTTGCGCATGTGAAAAATCGCTTGCCTTTCAATTCATCAAAACTAGTAAATGAACCTTGTCTCGGATCTTCCGGCATTGTGGGAAAATAGGTTCTTTTTAATATGGCCGGCTGATTGAATAATTCCACAAAGAATGACAGCAAATTCAGCGGCCTCGTTTGAATTTGCAGTAAAATCAAATAGAAATGGAACAATAAGGAATGCATTGCTGGAATGATTTGGCAATGATTTGCTTGGCTATCACTCTCAGCCACCTCTACAAAACAACTTATGAACATTTGTGGTATTGGTTGATGCATATTGAGCGATTGTAGGACTTTATGAGCTCGAGAATTCACTAGTTGAGGATAACTTGCACTGTGCCATAAATGAAATGCTGCCAAATGAAGCAACCAATCAGGGGCTTCCACGTCATCACATTCATTACCGGAAATAATGCTTTCTATGAAAGTTCTCTTCACTGTAAGATATTCACTTCCATTGATTGTGAAGTAGTCAGTTTCGTATACATAATTGGTGGAAATTTCAGGTGAGAGGAGATTAAAGTAACAACGTTTCTCAATCCATTGTAAACACTTTTTCATTTTGTAGTGAAGCAACATTTCTTTTAGAATAAAATGCCTCAGAAAAGGTGTATTTGCATTGACCACAACAGAATCAATTTTATTGACAAATCGCATGTTTTCCTCAGTCAAGGGATTCTTATTCTTGATGAGTGAGCAAATCAGTGACAATAAGAGTCTCACTGATAGTTTGATTGTCGCGATGAATTGTAACTTTTCAAGATCATCATCATTAGCAGTGATGAAATCAATTTGATCAATATCAGGAAGCAACTCTGAATAATATTGACAACTCTCTTTCATCAAATACTTCTCAGATGTAATTGACTTCTGACAGTTGATCCGCATCGAGTCCTCCATAGCTGTCAAAACGTAAAGAACGAATTCGCTATCATTGTGTAAAACTATTTCTGAATTATGTTTCAAATAATTCGTCAAAAATTGCTTCGTCTCACTCCAATCAGTTTGAAAGCACATTTGTAGCAATGCAGCTTTTAACAGTGGCGTTTCCTGGAGATATTTTCCTTGTAAAGGCTTCAGATTACTACTCATTGAATTGGAAGTTTCCTCTGATTCATCCTGATTAAACTTCAAGGTGATTAATTTCGTCAAAACTTCTCGACTCGGTAAAGTAGCATTGGAGAATGAAAATTTCGCCAACAGATCTAACAAAAATGTGTTTAAATCCTTTTTAAAGCGTTTATATTGCTCCTCTACATACTCTTGTTCTGTCGCTGATTGCAAAGTAGTGTCGCAATCATAAGATGTCTTGCAACAGGTACATTGCCAGACCTTCTCCTGCTGAAGTTTATGAGTATCAATTAGAAATTCTAAGCACGAACGGCAGGCGACGTGTCTGCATGGGGGACACACGGGATCGATGTAAGAATTGTGACAGATGTAGCATTTCTCTTCTTCACTGTAAAACATCTGACTGACAGCATCGTCAGAAATTATGTCGAGACATTTTAAAATTGACTGAAACTCATTGTCTTCTTTAAGTAAATACAAGCGTTTCGCAAATTGTATTATTGTATTGAAGGATCGATTGAAAATGAGCTGAAAATTGAACTGTATGTCGGAGCTGGAATCATCCTTGTAATGCTTTATAACATGCTGAGCGAAAGTTGATGTCATCTCTAATCGTTGAAGGTCTTTATCATATTTCAGCCATTTGGGATCATTTTTTGAGTGATATTTATGAAATATCACTTTAGCTTTTTTAACACCCTCGATCCAAACAATTTTTTCCGAAATGTTGGCTAGATTAAAATGCGCCTGACTCAGACATTCAACAAGTAGGCTGATTGAATCTTCAGGCAGAATGGAGTTTTCAACAATGCCTTCTAATGCCGTCGCGTTTGTTTGGGATTTAATTCTGTGAATAACCGACATCGTGTCAGAAAGAATGTCGAATTTAAATTTTGTCTTCTGTAGAGACAAATAAAGATCTATGAAATCCAAATCCCCATCAATTTCTTGCTTCCATTCGTAACAATGTTCTTTGGCATAATGGATGATGACTTTTGCGAGGGAGTCGATGATCTTTTGATGATGACAAAAACCAACATATTCAAATACTATCAAATCTCGTAATGCCATTTTTACTGCTTCGTTTGGGCATTGTTTTAGGTGTTGATTGATGATGGTGAAGGTCGGTTTATGATGAAGACAGTGATAAATGGTGGGAATACTGCTTCCACTGTGGTGGTAGACCTCGTCTAAATCTGATTTTAGTAGCCATGAGAAGGGCAAGTGACAGGAAACTTGTGTAGCTATTGCATTTGAATTGTTTACAGTTGATTCCATACTGATTGCATCGATTTGTTCAATCAGTTTAATAAACAACTCTGTGGCATTGGAGTTTTGATCAAATTTCAAATGATCTAAGCATTGATTGAAATCAATCATTTTGATAACTTCAAAGAACGGCTTTTCAATTTCATCCTTAAGAGACATCCAAATTGTATCTTGAAAGGAATGACCTTCTGCTAGGTAAGAGCTTTCGTGAGCAATTTTGCACAACCAATTTGATTCACAAGACTCTTCACATTCAGTTATCATTTTTTTACCGTGTTTCTCATTGAAAACATCAATTATTTGAATAATCAGTTTGCGAATCGTTTCAACAAATCTGTTCAATAATTTTGAATCGCGCAAATGATTGTCAACATCGAGATAGGCCGTAAGAATTCTTACTCGTCGTAATATGTTTAAATTGTCGTCCTTAGTACTCAGGATGCACGAACTGTGAATCGATTCTTTTAAAAGTTCGCAAAAAGCTTCCAAATTCATGTCACATAAAATGTCAACAACGGAGTAGTTTCTGATTTTCAAAATGTCAAACAAATGCAATGAGGAAGTAATTTCATCCAGATGATAACAATCCCATCCAGAACCCGGTAGTCGAGACAATGTTATTCCCGCACATCGTGGAATTTGAAGGAGTAGTAATATACAAAAGCTTTGCTCTGGGAAGTTCTGGCCAACATCTCTAATGCAAAATCTGACTCCATCTAAGAACTGTTTTCTATTGTCTTTATCATTGAAGATGTATTTGATAATGAGAATTTTGGCATTCGATTTTGTTGTTGTATCATTTAAAAATTCGGTCATCTTTCTCCTTAATTGGTCTTCTGATTTTATTTCTTCCAATACTAAAGTGTCATTGTGCCATTCCTTTTCTTTCATCAAGTCGGATAGATTTTGCATGATTTGAATGCGACTGAAAGTTGTTACTTGAAGATACACGTGATGAGATTGATTTGTCAATAACTTTTCCACAAGTGGAATTAATCGAATATTTCCCCTGCTTTGCTGGATTTTGTCAACTTCTGAAACCTCTTGTTCGCTTAATTTTGACGATTTCAATCTCAAAAGGGACTCGGGACTAACACAGTTCATCAAAATTGTTTTACACTCAAAGAGATGGTCGTCCCGGTCAGTTTTACATTTTGTTATTTTATGAACAACTGAAGCTGCCAAATCATCATTGTAACCGATGAAAACATCCGCCGGTTTAAATCGACACACATCAGAAAATCTCTTCATCCAATCGTCAATGTCGTGCGCCATCTTCAGATGTTCGTCCGACAACAGAGACTTCATATCCAGATAGTGCTTCTCCAATCGGTTAATTAATGGTGGAGGAAAAGTACGAAATACTTCATGGTCTTCAGCGACGATGATCAGTCTAAAGTTTTCATGCACTTGGGATTTTACACGGTGTGTACCGAGACCCAAATCAACGTATTGTTTGTTTCTCAGTTTCATATAAAACTGATTGAGAACGTCATACAAACTTTCATATAGACTTCTTAAATTGCATAGAATCACGTAGCCACCCTTTTCCATTGACAACTTAATTTGATTGATAATTTTGTAAAGTTTAACATATTCCCGGTCCAGAGGAAAACTTGATCCAAAGAGTAATATTGGCGCTTCATCAAATGGAATGATGTCATTTTGTAAAAGTGCGTTTAACGCCGCGTAATTTTTTGTTAGAAATAAGACATATCGACTATGACTCTTACATGATACAGATAACCGAGCTACTTCTAAAGAATATAGATTATTTGATAACGGTGCAAAGGACGATATTTTTTGAAGAAATATTGCAATAGGCTCAAATTTTCCACAAGCACCACCAAAAGTACGAGCGGCGCATTCCAAAATATCTTCACGCTGAATGCCATTGTTGCGGCGACAGCGGTCCATCAGTAATTTTACTAAACTGTACAGATCTCTTAATCCATAGTATTCCGGGATGAATTTCTTTTGCTGACGATAAACCTCCATATATCCATCAGTAACTTCGTCCAAAATTTCCCGCAGATTACAACCTGAATGTCTATGTTCTCTGGTAAAACCATTAATTGTTTGAATTAATTCTTGCTTAGATGCCTCAGGTCTTGAAACAAAGACGCCTCTGTTCATTTTTGCTGGATCGAGTGCCCAATTAGAGATGCCAATGAACGCAATCGTGTCTTTGTTGTTCTCCACTAAGCCTTCTAATGATCTATTTTCTAGCAATGGATGAAGTATTTTTAGAGGCATCGCGGAACTGTCCTCTGCCAATCCAATTTCATCAAGGACCAGAACTGATGAAGAATTATAATTGCCTTGCTTTTGGTAAAGTTGGCATTGTTTAAAAACAGACTGGATATTTTCCGATGTTGTCAGCTCATTGCACTGAAAAGAGATCATATCAATGTATTTCAAATTTTGGTAGAATTCGCTGTCCGACATTTTACCATTTAATAGATCACTAACAATCACCTTTGCTAATGATTTGGAAGTACCTGGCTTACCCAATAAAAAGAGTGGTATTTTGAGCTCAATGCAGATAACCATCATCCAAATATTTTCCGTGAGAGCTTCATTTATTGATATGTTTTCGTCAGGTAGAGCAATTTCTTCGAGAAATTTCTTCTGACAATTCTTTATCACATCAATGATGTCACTTTCAGTTTCGAATTTGAAACCATTCTGCTCAAATATTGGCATAATTTCATGAAAAAACCGTTCTCGATTTTCTAATCGAACGTAGTAATTAAAACCGATAGAGCAAATCATTTGTTGCACAAATGTCGGTACATGTGACATTTTATGGAATTGCAAGATATTGGCCTTCTCTTGAAACCATTTCAAAACAGTCAAACACCGTTGCACATCTCTTAAACTGACATAAAAGCACTCATCTTCTTTTTGTCTCATTATATTTTGGCATTTGCTCAATACCGATACAAGCAGGCGTTTACGATTATGAATTTCAGACACTTCTACTTCAACTGCTATAATAGGGAAATTATCCACAATTTGACGAATATACTTTTTCTCAGTTTCTTCGTTAAGATTGCCAAAATCCCACACCAAACTTGCGAAACTCGGTGGAGATTCTTGCACTCGATAGACTAAACTACGCATTGGAATATCCCCAAATTTATCGGGAGTATCGTCTGCCTTAACACGATACCCCAAACCGGCATTCTCCAACCTCTTAATCATATGGTCGGAGTGTTTTTTGAAAGGGTTCATCGCAGCAATGAATTTGAGACCAATATCTTCCGGTATTGGCGTTCCATCGACAATTCTATCACAAATAATTTCCTTTATTGCTCCAATTGCTTTCGTTGAATTTGCTTCGTCAAAGAATAGGAAGGTTTGAGCAATACCATTTTTCTTATTCTCTGTGGCTATTTTAATAGCATCGTGAGCTTCCTTGTAGATATGCCGCTCCTCTATTCCACCATGACATTTCACAATAATCAAATTTGTCTTTTGACTCTTAGATTTGAGTAGATTGCACATGAATTGAACCAATCTGGTTTTTCCCACGCCAGTTTCCCCAATTATTACGATGGGTATATTTGCTCTGGATCGAGTGAATATTGCGAGCATCTTTAAAACATTGTCAGAGGTCAGCTCATAATCCAAATCCAATCTCATAATTTCCACTGTCAATTCAACTCCCAACACCAAACACAACTCTTTCAAATAAAAGTTTCTCAAGTCTTTTCTAGAATAATTCGACAGTTCCCGTTTAAAATCAACTCCCTGATTCTGCAAGCCACTAAATAGTTCAGGAGACATAATATTTTCATAAAGAACAGTTTCTTGCTCGTCCATCAAATGTCGTTCATCCTTAATTCGGAAACCAAAAAATGAAATCGTATGCCCGTCATTATTGAAAAAGAGATAGGGATGGGGATTCTTTTCCCATTCGTTTATGTTTTGTACTTCTATAAAATTGAAACTCTCATCCTTCACTGTCAGAGAGGGTGTCGCGAAATCTTTTGCCATTATGAGGAGTAGTCTTGAAACGAATGTCTTAAAACCAGGCAAGACATCGCCAATGTGTTTCATTTTAGTGAAATCAGAATTTTCAAAAGCCTCCAGCTGATAATGAATAAATTTGCAGAAGTTACTGAACTCAAGCCACGTTGGATCAGTCAAAATTTTATTTAGTTCATCAAGAATAGCACTCAAACATTCGTTTATCGAGAGAATATTGGGTTGACCTACCGCTTGATTTGCAGTCGATTGAAGTAAATAGCGTGCGGGCTTTTGGTAGACATCAGATTGATAATACGAATCATCCATGAATTGACACACCACGTTCTCATGAAGATGAAGACTATTTGCACTACCATGATTGGTGGAGGTTTGGTAAAACATCAGGGATTCTTTTGGTGATCTGCACCATATAGTTGGTAAATAGAAGATGAAATCTTTCCTTTGTTGGTGGTGGTGGATTGGTCTGACCACTTCAAAAGTGTAAACGTCGTTCGGAGATGCTATCCAAACTTTTCCGTCATTGTCTTTCAATCCTGACATCATACACAGTGAGAACAACAATTCCTCATATTGCGTCTTCTTGTTTGATGTCAGATTAAAATGTATAATCTTCCTATCATTGAAGATTCCTTCGCACTTTGAAAATAAATATTGAATGATATGCTCCAAATTCAAATCCACCGAGTTTATGGATACAACCACTCGAGGGAGATTTAATTCTTCAGACATTCTTCTTGAGAGTGTTGATTTGCCGTCTCCATATTTGGATGAGGCCAGCACTCGACAGCGATATCGATCAAGGCTAGTCAAATCATCCGAACTTGTGGATGCATTGTTTTGTAATTCTTCGCGAAAATAGAAAGAAATAGATTCATCATTAATTTTAATAGGTTGAGCCACCTTGTACTTCCGAAGAATATCCGAAATTCTTGAATTATGGGCGTTCTCCAAGGATACAAGAAAGACCAACCGATACTGCTTGCTTCCATGATGCTTGAATAGAATTTCTTTCAATTTCGTCGCAGCGTCTAAGTCTATTCGTTCTGCATAAGCTATGGTGAAAATCTTGGTCGCATTGTCGTTCAGCGCCCGTTTACAAATCAAACTGATCTGTTCAACTGATGTGTTTTCGTTGCAAAATAATATTTCATCCATGCCTGGTCTCATTTTTCTGTCATCTTGACAATAAAGCATTATAATCGTAGGGAGAATATCCTCTGCTTTCACAACAATCAAGTTGGGTTGACCCTCTTTGATACTCAGCGGGGTTAATCTTCGGAAATGAGTTGAAAATCTGCCGATTAAAGTTTCTACCACAGAATTGAGAGCGTAGAGTGGAAATGTATTATTAATGGTTTTCAGTTTTAAGAAGTCCGACCATTTTGTTTTTAATTCTTGTGCAAGCTGATCGGTAGGTGGCAACAAATTATTTTTCAAACTACCCAACTCTTTCTTAGTTGCTTTCCTGTCTAGATTACTGAAGCACCAATCAACAATTAAACCAACATCGGAATAATTGTTGGTTTCCAATATGGCGGCGTAGATTGTACCTTCATTTAGAGGGAAATCTTTCAATATGCTCTTCACAAACATGTTGATGTCATCAAGACTTTCCCCGGATGCCTGATCTATTTCTGAATCTGTATTAATCATCTCCTCCGTTTGTGAGTCGTCAACAAGTGATTGGCTTTTAATGGCACTCTTTACATCGTCCAAGCTGATATCATTGGATATCATTTTCAACAAAGAGAGACCTTGCATACCTTGTTGAGCATCACATTCAAGATCTTCATAAAGCTTTTTACAAAAATGACTTAATTCGTCTAGCTGAACGTTCGAAAAATAGTTCAAATGAATGTACTTGTCCCTCATTTTTGAAATGTAATTGGGCCATTCCGTTTGGCATTGGCTTAAAAATTTCAAAATTTCTTCTAATTCAATAGTCAAATTTTGATAGCCTCTTAATATTTCATTATTGTATGCCAAATAAATGATGACGGAAACTCCCGATTTTTGCAAATTGAAATAGCCCTTCAAACTGATCTTTTTAAATAACATGCACCCATTACTGCATAAGAACTGTATTGAATCATTGATCAATCGTGTGTGCCGCATTACAGACATGAACTTTTCTTTCTTTTCTTGTTTTTGTGATAAATTTAAGGTGAGTTTGCTCTCCAGTTCAACCAGAGCTTCCCAATTAAGAGTGCTGCTTTGTTCACCGCCGTCACTCTCATTGTCTTCAAAAGAAACTACAATGGAATCAGTTCTGATATCTAACTGCCCGTTCGTCATGACCTTACTCAGCAATGTCAACGCCGATCGTTCTAAAGAAGTGAATTCGTACACCTGCGATAGCCAGTCCTTCAACTGATTGCACGATTTGAGTTTATTTGGAATATCGCAATCATTATCCAGAGCAGGCATCAAAATATCGAATGCTTTTTTTAAATTTTGAAAACTGTAATTTTCTGTAGAGAAGCAAAACAAAAATCCCAAATAGGCCATGATTGAAGATCTTAAATCAAGAATTCGCTCTCTGTGAGAGTCATTGTCTGCCACTGAAGTGATCGACAGAGAGATAAACTTTTTGAATTCCGCGATGTCAGACAAGTTCTTTTGAATCCATTTGAGTAGGGGAGAGGATTTGTTGAAAGCTTGCAGTGCCTCATGGACAGTTGTATTTTCTCCACATAGTTGGAAAATGTAATCAAATTCAAGCAATTCTGTCGTGACGCATTCTAACTTAACATCCACTTGACATTCGGGGGCTTGAAGTAGTTGAATCAATATTTGAAAATTGTCCGAACTTGTAATATCAAAAGTTGTGAATGTTTCGAGCAATGTCCGAATAATGTTTTGATATTTAGGCAAATTTAAGAGAAATATTATTTTCTCTAACAATGCATTCAAATTCATTTCAAATATTTCATTGATTATTCTGATTTCTTCTTCGATTTCTTCCCTGTTAATCTGTTTAAAATATCGAAAAATAGATGAAACCTGTAGACTTTCATCTTCAAAAGAAATAATAAACGCATCAAATTTATTTTCAATGAATTCGCAATGATTGAGAGTCTCTCTCAGTTGCCATTGGCGAATTGTTCTTTGATCCATGGACGATTTCAACATTTCAATGTAGATTGCACTTCTTTTTAGGTGAGAAAATTGAACAATGATATCCATGTCCTTTTGATTTAAGATACTGTCTGCTATTTCTGTATCGGTTGGAAGGTAAGTTTTCATCAAAGAACGATTTGTTTGAAATCTGTTCCTCTCAAGCTCAATATCGATGGCAAAGTGTTGCTTAAAATATAAGAGAAAATCATCGAAAGTAGTTTTCAATTTGAGGAAAGATTCTACCTTCTTCATTTGTAAGGGCTGATTTATTCTATCAAAAAAGTTTGTTAGTGAATTCTTTATCTCAATATCGCTCAGTAATTTCATAACGCTGATAGAATACTCGCCGGAGTCCAAAGTGTGTAATGCCATTTCAATATGTCCAGTAGTCTGTAATCTAAGTGTGTTCACAACATCAGGTGTATCTTCCTCCTTTAAAACTTCCTCCATGTCATTGAGCATCTCCAACATATCAGGGATTCTATCATCCTGCGATAATAAATTGAAAACAGACCAGCAGAGATTCTCATTGCTTGATAATTCACTTTCAAGAAGTTTGGTACCTGCTTGTATTATCGCTATTATATTGTGATAATAGGAATGCTTATTTTCTTGAGGACAATCTACGTGAGTAAGAAATCGCCATTCAATCCCATGACTTTGAATGAGTTCAATGAAAAACCGCTTCACATCTTCATTTAACTTAAGATGAAGGCATTCTGGTTTGAAAGCGCCGCTTTCCACTGTTCTGAGATGTGATTCGAATTGTACTTTTAGTGATGGCTGGATTTCATCAAAATTCTTATATCCCTCAAAGCATCTGGACCAAAGACGCAACATTTCTTTGAAATCCGTTTCTTTCTTAACCAAATGGCTTAAAAATATTTCAAAATATTTTACCGCAAAATATAATTTTGCCGGATTATGCTTGCTGTTTTCAAAAATATCCAGTAATCTGATTGCAGCGAACATTGTCCTTTCATTGACGACATTGAAGTTTTCAGCAAAAGTTCTTAATTGTCGAATGTCTAATGGCTCGAACGAGTCACAATTGCTTTGATAAATTCGAATGAAGTTGTTAATGAGATCCATATTTGGGAATGTATTGTGAGATATACACTCAAATATGCGTTTGAATAGGAGAATATGATCCAATTGTGTCATCCAATTCTTTTCATTCACAATTCGGTGAATAGCGCTTACTGGACAGGTGGCTATCAGCAAGTGTTTCAGAAATTCCTTTTGGGATAGCCGTGTTGAATCAAACGTAATATCTTCTCTCTTGAAATAAGCGGATTTGTTTCGATTGTGCATCACTTGAATGACATCTCGGATGAAATTCTGTTTGTAAACTGAAAATGGAAGGATATCAACCAATTGGCACGGAGATAACCAAGCGAACGGTGACAATGAATTGTATCCCTCATAAAAAGTGTGCAAATATTTAGTGACTTGATGCGTTAAAGATTGGGTCAATCTCGTTAGAATGTCCGTTGAAATTGATTTGGTACATTCAGTTGTCAAATCGAATAACACAGTTTCAACAAACTGAAAATACTTCTCTAACAGTGGTCCAGAATTGTATAATTCCAATTCTTTCAGGAAAAGTGAAACCATGATTAGCTTATTAATCTTCTGTTTCTGACTCAATATCGATGTCTTGTTTAGCTGCTCATTGATGAGTTTCTCAGCGATATCTTTACACCGATTTTCAGTGATTATTCGAGACGTGTAATCCACCCAATCGGTCACTGATTCCACGCTGTCGAAATCGTCGAATGAGCCCGATATTAATTCAATGGTTTCGTACCTTTCTTCAAAAGTGCAGGATTCAATAAATATGGCATCGACTTTCTTCACGTGAGCGTCATTTGATTCAATTTTGATGAATCGACTGTTACAAGAATCCTCGAATTTACAATTTCTCCAAGTCAGTGATTTGTATTTGGGTACATAATGATAGAAAATTGAATTTTGAGTGATTCCAGTTGGAGTCTGCATGGGGAATTCACCTCTAAACCATCGAATTTTCGTATTGTTCTCTAATCGATATTTCCTGTCTATCTTCAGTACAGCCATTGTCTGATTAGTTGTCTCATCGTGCACATGAATTTCCTCCACAAGATCAACATTTCTCCACAGTAGGACGCAGTTTAATTCAACCATTTTCGCATTTGCTGCTAATTTGGATTCTGATTGGTCACTCAACGTTCGCATTAATTTCTGGGTTTTTATTTCTTCCTGCGACTTTGATCTGGAATCACTCCTGCTTCCAAAATTGTCGTCCTAAAGTATTTAATATACACAGTAATTAACATTTCATATCATGATTTTGGGAGAGGAGAGGAGAGGAGAGGAGAGGAGAGGAGAGGAGAGGAGAGG
>JAYJLU010373284.1:0-13342 GCA_036873645.1 Minona dolichovesicula | reverse complement strand
GCAGTTGCCATTTTTCTACCACCCAGAGTCAAAATCTATTTTTAAAACTAGGAATCTCTTTAAAATCTGATAACGCGCCCGGGCAGTACAGCTCTGCATTGGAGCTATGTCTAGGTAAATCTATAAATAGGTCTGTGGTCAGAGCAGCATAGAGTAATAATACAGATAGAGTTCCGACTCTCGATACTAGATATTTGGATATCGATTTTCAGATACCAAGTGATAGGAAATCCTATCTCACTCATTATGTATTGGTGAAGTTCAAATTATCATAACGACGAAACACAATGGCTGATTTTAATAATTCTTTTACCAAATTAAAGTATAAAAAGAGCGCATTTTAATGATATAAAATATTATTATAAAGAATATAACAAAATTTTAATTCCCTTGCGTTATAAATTTAATTGAACAAAATTATTTAATTATTATATTGTTAAATATAAGGCTATTTTATTATGCTCGAAAACAAGTTTTTCTGTATAATTTATTTATAATATTTTATATCATCATAAAGCGCTCTTTTTCTACTTTAATTTGATAAAAGAATTACTAAAATAGGCCATTGTATTTCATAGCTATGATAATTTGAATTTCACCAATTTATAATGAGTATTGGTATCAAAATATTTTTGTTCTTTATTTCCATAGTAAGGTCACTTTACCGGCGAATTCGCTTTCTAAATTGAAGAAACGCAGAGTTATCGATGGTTTTGTGGCAATGCGCACAATAATTTTCCATCTCCACATTTATAAAAGCCCCCTTTTATACAAATTGAACTAACACTTGAACGCCTTCATTGATGTTAATAATTCTTTCACTGAAAGAAATTGCAGAAAGAGAACCTTCTTAAGATATGAGAATTATTAAAATCAATGTAAGCGCCCAGGAGTGAAGTCAATTTGTAAATGACGTTTCTGCATTTTACAGTGATGTGGTCTATTAGCCACAAGAAATGAGGCCAAGAACACTGTTTATAGGCTATGTGAGGTCAGTAGCCGACAATGCCGGAGCAGTATGGATCAGTGGAGCCAGTGATGCAAACATCGAGAGGGAGCAAAATAAAGGTGCAAGGATTATCACAGGATGCCTAGCAAGCACTCCGGTAGACAAACTCCTGGTCGAGGCTGACCTAATGCGACAGAGAAATACAAAAGAGACACCAGGAACCCAAACAGAAATATTGTGGAAAGCAAAGTCAGTGAGAGTCACTACCAAAAGGGAAGAAAAAGGAATATCCTGGGGAGGAACTACAATGAAAGGGGCCCAACTATGTGAAGCAACTATAATATTAAACTTAGTAACCTTATCAGATGTGCTAGTGTACCACCATGGGAAACAAGATATAATGTCAAAATTATCACAGACTTGCCAGATGGCAGAAGTAAGAAGGATGTAGACAAGATCCTCCTGTCGGACAGTGCAAAGAGTATCATCAAGACAATCAGTGAAGGCGCAGATATTAAAATCTACTGATGGGCCGGTTAAAGCAGACCAAAATAACGGAGGAGGTAGATGCTGGATAGAAGACAACCATGAAGGGACAAAAGAAGTGAGGGTCGCAGCCGGGAAGATATGTAGCAGTTTTAAGGCAGAAGCCGTTGCTCTTCTGGAAGGTCTCAAAGTGATAGAAAACAGACAAAACATCAAGAAAATAGCAATATTTTCGCTGACATCAAGGCAATTCTTATGCGCATGAAAGCAGGCCCATCTGACCAATCCCTAGATGAACAACTCGATAAAACCGGGGGGATTCTGAAGAAACTATAAACGACACCAACATTCAAGTAATTCTTCAATGGATTCCCAGTCATTCAGGTCTTCATGGTAATAACAAAGCAGACCATCTTGCAAATGAAGCTCCAAATCTTGATCAGGCAGGGGTGCTACTATTGACTTTCAAACAGCGAATGCTAACATCAACAGAATTATCAAAGACAATTGGAAAAACAAAATAGAGCACAGCAAATAGAAGAGAGGTGGCAACCACGAGAGCAACCTTCTAAAAGAAGAGAGCAACCTTCTAAAAGAAGAAAGAACAACTCTAGCAGCGCTCCGCACTGTAACATTCTCAAATCCTACAGACACAGAATAGGAAGGGCAGAAGACGGAGTCTGTGAAGCCTGCGGAGTAGAAGAAGAAACCAGAGACCACATGCTCTTTCGCTGCTGCGCCCACATGAAGCACAGAAACGACGTATGGGGGCAGAGAATAATGAAAAAAGAAGATTACACAGAAATTTACATTACGGAGATGATTGTCCATTAAAAGTACATAAAACATTTTTTAATGCTTTTATATAGAGCAAAAAGGTATGGGGCCGAATACACTTCCCTGAGGCAGCTGATATTCTATATTTTTAAATTTAGATTTTGTAGATTTCAGTTAGGTAAAAACTGTAGATACAACAGTCAAAGAGTATAGGTAATCATTCGATGAAAATGTTTAAAACTGTCAAACACTTTAAACGCAGTACAATACAGTCGACTCCGCTTATATCGAATACTAAAAAAGCGAAGTCGACCATAAAGTAATAAGAGTTACAAAGAGTTCGACTCTCGATACCAGATATTTGTATGCCGATATTTCCCTACCAAGTGACAGAAAATCCAAAAATACCAAAATAATCACCAAAAATAAATTGGTAAAGTTCAAATTGTCATAGCGACGAAAATCAATGACGAATTTTAATAATTCTTTTACTGAATTAAAGTATAAACAGAGCGCTTTTTAATGATATAAAATTCATAATACTGTCTTGCAAAAATATTTTTTTCTTGCTTAGTAAGATAGATTGAACAAAATGATATGAAAATTATTAGGAAATACACACACTATGGTTCTATCAAGATAGATATTTTTCACATAAATTAATTATTATAAATTTTATATATTTATAAAGCGCTCCTTCTATACTTTAATTCAGTAAAAGAATTATTAAAATCCACCATTGAGTTTCGTCGCTATGACAATTTGAACTTCACCAATATAATATAATGATGGAGATAGGATTTTCTGTCACTTGGTAGGGAAATATCGATATACAAATATCTGGTATAGAGAGTCGGAACTTATTATAAATAGCAAAATGACAGTGAAATTAAAAAATACTGCTTCATATTTCAATCCTAATAACAAATCCAAATATTTCGTCACTTTATGGTCTTTACTATGGGGTAGCGAATTAACCGGATTATACAGAATTCTCTTCAAATCCACTTTTTGCTGATAAATACTCAAGTAAAAGAGCATGACCTCTACGATAGAGAGCAAAAATAAGACAAATCTAAAGTAATGAATTCATGATATCGAGATGATATCGAGATCATTCGCTGCTACTAAAAATGAGTGAGAATTGATTGTCCACAATAGCTCAGCCTACTTACTTCAGTTTCAGACGATTCATTACGCTCTATATTTGTCAATTGATTGCAAACATGCTTTCTATAAGCAGATAGACTAGCCCACTGTCGATTACATAACATGCAGATAATATTCCATAACATTTCTGGATTGTCGCACGACGATACGGGAGAGTCGGAGGACTTAATTTCCGCTAAAAATATCAATAAGAAATAAGAGAATAAAGCGTTTAAATTATATAAATCCATTGATATATCTCAAAGAGAGAGAGAGAGAATAGAAATTTAAAGGCCATTAAGGTCATCACTTTATGATATAAATTGGTCATTTCCCTCCCATTTGGCCTATTTTTTAAGCATAGACATTGATCCATAAACATATTTGAACATGTTCAACCATACTATTCAATGTATCAGCCACCACATATTTCTATCGGTTGGAAAAACATTTATAGGCTTTAAAATGTTTCATAATGCTTATTGTTCAAAATATGGTAAAATGGCTATGACGTCATACATGAATGGTTTTTCATAAGAATAAGCATGTATTTCGATACCTTATATATACATTTATATCTGTTGGTAATAGATTATATGCCTATAAAATGAATAATAAAAAAGTTATTTCACTTTTTCGAAATAAGGGTTTTTTCTTATTATAGTAATTATAATGCCATTTTCATTTTTGTAAAATCAACCTTCCTTAAATGAATTGATTTTGGTTGACGGAAAAAATACTATCGAATGATACCAAACTTGTTCTTCTTTGGCAAATTTAAGTTTTTGGGATGACCCATTTTTTCAGCTAGATTGATTACATATTGATAGACAATTCGTCATTTTATTTCTTAAATCATAAAATATTTTAATTCTTAAAAGAAAAATACTATGCATAAGACAAACCCGATTGAAATTTATCTGAAGTGGACTCGCTAAACACATTCTCTTTGGAGTTTTGATTCATAGCAGTGGTCGAATTGGAATTAGATGAGCTTGAGGATTGTCCACTGCGGTTTCTTAGTCCAGCCATGGGAACCAAAGGCTCCTCCCCCAGTTGAATCACATGCACCTGAATCAAATAAATGTTCATGATTATGTAAAATAAAGTGATCGGTATATCTTTTTAGATCGTAAAAAGGATACTTTGGATAGTATTGATCCACATATTCAACAATTAGCTATAACTGGCAGACATATAATGACTAATTTCGCTTCTTCCTTTTCTGATAGGCACCCAATTAAATTCGGAGTGCCCCAAGGCAGTGTCATCGGCCCATTGATGCTTCGTTTATATCAATGACATAAAATACACAGCTCAAAATGATCAGATTAACTTATTTGCGGACGACACTTACTTGTTTATTACGTTATTTTGATAATCTTATTTGTCAATGTAACTTTGACGATTGCAACAGACGGCTTAAGTGCAATTAAGTTGACATTAAAATGCTTCTAAATAGTATTTTCTAGATTTTAGCAATCTTTCTACAAAAAGGTTCTGAGCAATGTAACAACGGACAACATAGACCTCTGATTAATAACATGAACTTTAGAATCTCAACAGTTTTCTTATACGAATAAAATAATCGAGAATTGTTCCGTTTCATGAAACTACATCCCTTTAAAGAAAAAAGTTAAAAGCGAATTACACAAATTTCTAATTGAGACTTACAATTAAATATATTACCTCCGAGGAATACAGAATATAATTGGTATTATTACGGCATATTTGGGGTTATTATTTTTACTTTATTATCCATGCTTTCATAACAACATTAAATTTCAATTCCTTTATTGTTTGTACACCTCCAATAATGTATATTTTTACTTTACTATTCTTGCATTTTAATTCCCATTTAAATGTCCCATCATTCCATATTTCTATTTACCATTTATACGCGCCTATATTAACATTTGACTGTACTTATTTTGAGTTTAAAGTATTCATATTACTCTATAGTGTCCTCTACCCTCTTATTTATGTCTATGGTAATGTGTTCTCATCCAGGTTTTGTCGACACTCCTACCCATGAAGATGAACATATCCTGACTATATATTTTTACTTACTTGCTTAATGTGCGCTACAAATGATGGAACATCGGGGAAATCAATCGAACAAGAGGAGCAGTGTTTTTCACTATCAACGGTTTTCTTTTGTCGTCCAGTCCAACCAGAAGTATGACAAGGAGTTGATTTCATTTTATCTGCTGATAAGGAAATCTTTGACTGAGAGGACGACAACTGGAGGTCGCAATTGCTTGCATTTCCTTTAATTTTATTTTTGATTGAACCGTTTTGTTTGACGGGGCATTGTTTTAGTACATTGTTCTTTAGCATTGACTGCTGATCACGAACTACGGGTGTCACTTCCGTTCTGGGACAAGACATAGGTGAAGAGGTTTGATTAATAGTAGGAACTGTTGGACCAAAAGATGCGGTCAAGTCTATAGATGAGTTGCTATCTGTGGGAAACTAGAAATAGAATTATAGAATTTTTTAATTAATGCAAAACTTTCAATTCATCAATAAAGTTAGACATTAAATAGTAAATTATTGTTTTAGATGTATTGAAAGCATATATATTATAAAATCAAACGTTAGCAAATATTCAAAATACAAAACATCCACGACCAGTTTCCAATAGTCAGGTGGAAAAATGAAAAATCTGTACATGTCTGTGAATGGGTCCTATAAATAGAGTTCTGGTTTGATTAATTTAATAAAGTAGGATTTTATAAATAAAAGTTGACAAATAGTTGGGTTGTTTTTGATTGAGTATAGTATAGTATAGAATAGGTATCACACAAATTTCTATTGATTTTATAATATATATGACCTGCCTGCAAATAGCCAGTTTAGAATATCTGTTGGTAATCTAGCACTCGACTATATTCAGGCAACATCTAATAAATTTAATCTTGATAAGTGCTTACCTTTCTTTTTCGCACAGATGATGCAGAGAAACTTGGATTTGCACTTGTTTCAAAGTTCTTTACAGCAGAGAGAGCTTGGGAAACTTGTTTTTGCTGCTCTTCTGCAGTTAATATCTTGTCTCTCGCTACAATCGGATCTTGAGAAGATAAAGCGGAGGAAGTGGGCTTACATTTTGTTTGAGAAAAGGTGAGTACTGTTTTAGGTGGATTGGATGATGCTTTTATATTTGTTGCGGAGATTGGCTTTGGTAAAGGAATAGTTTGAGATGGACTTGATGAATATTTACTTAATATTGGATTACTGGAAAGTGTTATTGGAGAAGATAACTGTAAGGACTTATTTTGTAGAGAATCAGAGGCAATGCGACAAGTAATATCTTGATTATATCCCATTTGAGATTTTGCAGCCAAGATAGAATTTAATTTGTTCATAATGTTGATTATGTGATCCTGGAGGCGACTGGTTAACTTGAAAGCCATGACAAGATCTCTACTGCACATTGCATCAGTCATAACTGTTGCATTTGTAATCTAAAGTGTTCACATATAATACATAGAAATCAACTACTAAATGTATATTCATGTTCTAGTTTCTTATCTTCAGTATGAAAAAACATATTTATGGTACAAATAGTGCAAGCAATAAATATCATAAAAACCAGGGAGAGACATATATGTTATACATAGAGTAACAGAGATTTATACAGCAAATCAAATTAGTTTTAATGAATTGGCATTGATGTAATTGTTAAAAATTAAGTTCTGGTTTTAATAATTTGATAAAATAAGATTCTGCGAATAATATTTGACTAGTGCTTGAATTGTGACAAATATAAAATAGAGGAATAACATGAAAATTACTTGAATTACAATCCAATATCCAATACAACACAATTTTGGGAGAGTAAACAACTATCAAAGTATTAATTTTATAGTTTATTCTCCAATATTTTATTTTTTAGCATATTAATATAAATCGGTATGACTGTATATTTAAATAATATCAATTAAGTACTATATTATGTTGATTTTTTCAAAAAGAATAAAGTCAGCCCTTCACTTTTCATTCAAATTTTGTCGTAAATTTATTCCTTGACTTATACACGGGGCCCCTTATACACAAGTATATTCTGACATTTTGACTTTAAAATAAGTAGCATAAATATTAAGACCATATAGAGAGCCATAAGAGCATTTCTATGTATGCTCATTAAATAATTGTTTTCTTATCTTATAAAAACATACAATTAAACTAAAGTTTAAAATCCTTTTATCTAAATATATACATAAGTCAAAAGAACTAGCTGAGTACCTATTGGTTATTTGAACTATAGAATTTTTATTACAAAAATTGAACTTTAAGAAAAGAGATATTAAATTGCATGATGGCTGATATTTGGTCAAATGTAATATTGGATTATATAGTTCAGGTGAATTTATGAATTTGTGGTTAGATATATATATTACAATAAATAACAAATTTAATATAATACATTATATTTTGATCTAATCCTAATCCTAATATAAATTTTGATCAAATATATACTACATATGTATGTCCATAGTATACCTCAAGAACTAGTGCTTGGTTTGAAAGGTCTAATGATTTTTAAATATGTATCCATCCCTATCATCATTTCATTTTAATATTATGCTGGAAAATATTTTTTTAAATTTATTACATGTTTCAAATTTACCTTCATATAGTACATATAACATTGTAATAGATTAAATTGGTTAAATACTTTAAATTAAATTGAATATATACCCAGAGAATTATATCAAAATATTCTTGTAAGGTTATTTTAACTGAACTTGAAATTAAAGTTTAGTAAACTATATTATAATGGCTGTGGAATCATGATATCACATTTTCATTATAAATTAAAATATTCACAAAAGTTACACTGCAAATAAAAACATTAAGTAATACCAATTGGTGTAATTTGATGGAACCTCTTGTTTTGTCACAAATATGATGTCAAATTTTCAACACAGCAAATAAAAAATAAATTATCTAAAAATTCTTGTGAACACTACAGCTTTATTCATATAATAGTATAAATGTAGTTCTAAATATATTGAATTATAAATCTCAAAATAGACATTTAAAAATAATTAAGGTTATTCCTGAGTTAAATATCAGTGAAAAGACTTAAATTATAAATAGAATCCATAATATTGGTTTTTAAGATATATACCGAGATTTTCACTTCGAAACAAAATTACTCACTGTAGATTCAAACACATGTACCAAAGAACCCGAAGGTAAGGTCTCCATTTCAGGGGAAATTAATTTGACCGGACAAACTGTTAGTATACATGAAAAATTAGTGATGATGTAAAACAAACTCATGTTTCACAAAAAGCATAGAATTGTTTCCGATTCACTTGTTTTATACAGATCATTTTCTTGCACTTTTAAGATTGAAGTAGGTTTGCGATACCCACCATTGTTATTATTCGTTGATAAATATCCAAGCTCATATTCTTAGATTATTTTCATCGGAAATCTTCCCAAAACTTCAACTTAAGTTCGAGTGAATCGTCTTCTGGATTTGTTTTGGATATTTCTTTACTTAACTTGTGATCCATTCTGTGGAATCTCAATAAATGTTATATCAAGCTGCTCGTGATGGATCAACAATTTTGTTTTCTGTTAAACTTTTGAAAATATTGAGGCATTTTGATACTTACCGTTTTGGATGCACTTTTTTACTACTTTCTAAGTCAAGAGTAGTGAGACACTACACCTAAACCGTGTCCTGAGATATAAGGCCTCCCGCAGCAGCCATAGAACAGCGCTTATGCCCAGAGAGCATTTAAACCTGCTTCTGATACAGGTATTCTGATACAGCTTCTGATACCAAGCAGTAAACTTCACAGAAGTGAAGTTTAACATTAATATTTTTACAACGCCTAGAGAAAGGATCGAACACTCGACTTTCCGACTACAAGGCGGACGCTCTAACCGCACTGAGCTGCTTGGCTGCTCATTATTTTCTTACTAAATTCTGCTCACTTCATATTATACAAATGTTTCCCGTTACGCAAAATATCCATACGATTTATAGTTGACTTATTCAGAAGCTAGAGAAGTCGTACCGCAATCGTTTTTTAAGCGATTAAGGGGAAAACTGATTCTTTTAGTTTTCTGGATTATGTGCGCTGGCGTGAGATTTCTTTACTTTACACGATTTATATGTAGATTTCCTACACCAAAATAAATTGAATATCCCGATATTTTTGCAAAATAAATTTTGCTCCTGCGGTTAGTGGCGAGTCTTGGTCGCCGAGGTTGCAGTCGGGAATCATCCACCAACGACAATTGTTTACCATAATTTAATGAACTCTATACCTGATAATAATTGTAATGTATAAAATGTGTCATGAAATGAAGCTACTACCTAAAGTAAAATTGATTGATGATTAGTAGGAATGCTTTGGCGTAATTCTTGACAAACACTGGATATAGGTGGATACCTTAAAATCAATTGAAAATCTTCAGACCAAAAAGTTGAGCAACTTTCAATTTTGCATAAAAGTGTTAGTTAAATCATGTTAAGAAAGATCATTAAAACAATCGTCATAAGTTATCCCATGGTTCCTACTTCGCTAAGTTTACATGAGAACCTTATTTACCTTGGTATTGCTATTATGTTGGGTCCGAATAGGAGTCTGTAAGTTGTGACGTCTAGTGCGCAGATTGTATTCATGTTCTCGAAGGCCCGGTATGAATTGGTGGAGATCGATTAGTTATGTGTTCCTGGTTTTGGATAATTTTCCTGAAACATTTTCGTTCGAGGGAAGTGATCATTCTTTTGAGAATGTCTGTTTCTGGCTTGCAGAACCCATATCGAATGCTCCGCTTCACGTATTTCTCGATTCACTCTATTTCTTCCCTTTTTGCAGTATCCTTGCCAGCTTTGCACGCAGTTTAACAATCGATTTATGATACTGTATATGCCTCATAGCATATGTGCAATAAGTGTTCTATTTTAGCATCCCATATTGTTTGTAGATCTTTAGAGCGTATAGATCATTGCGTTTGACTTTTTGAGGATGAATTGTTTATGGGTAGACATTTTCAGTGTGCTCGTTAAGGTAACTTATGAGGATGTTGATTTCTTCAATCCTTTCAATACCTGGTATTGTTGGCCATTTTTCTTTGTATCTTTGTCGGGTTATAATTATTTCCTTTGATTTTGCTTCGTTTAATTTTAGATTGTTACTTATAAAGGCCCATTTTTTAATATTTAGGAAGGTTTGGGTCATTTCATCGCTTACTGTTGTTTTTATTGGTGGATGTACATAGTTTTTGTCGGTAGGTATACCTACTTGCATAATGGTCATTCGAGTACTTCCGCAGTAAGGTTAGTTTCTCGACGGCTTGTTTTCCTTTCTGTAAATATTTTGATTTCAGTCCATATATTGATTGTGTGTCAGTTTTATTGAGAATTTGGAAACGGGATGTATTGTTGGCTATAATCTTTTTTCTGATTCTTTCATGGATCGCTTTAGCCTACATGATTTTGCTTTTCCTCATGCATTAATTTTTTTGGCGTAAGAGTACTTTGATTTCTGGTGTTACAAAAGGCGGGTCACCTGAAGTTGTTGTTATTTGCTTGAAGGGGGAAGGAATTCATTTAGCATGCTTGTCAATTCGGAGTAGTAGCTGGTTTTAAGTTCTATAGAATTTACTGTGAAAAGACAAGTTATACAGTAAAATCATAAGGTAAAATAAGGTCATGAGGCATATAAAAAACAGTATAAGTACAAAGAATTGTCAGCATAAAGAAATAAAATTTAAAATGCGAATCACAAAAAGTAAAACAAACAAAAAACTAGTTAAGAAACTATTGAAAGCTGGGATTCCATACTTTTTGAAAGATGAGGATGAGTTAGTTTCGTTAACGTTAATTGTAATTTAATTAAAACGTTAGTGTAATTGTTCAATAATTTGATTGTGACCATTTATAAAGCACATGAACTGTTATTATCAATAAATATGTTACTAAATGCATTTGAATTTTCTTTTTGAATATTTTATTAAATGCTGATATAGTAATGAGATTGATCTGTAATTATTCATAAGAACAGGTAGGTATATATATATATATATATATATAATATTTATGAATAGGAATGGTTTTGACTATTTTGGGCAGTGTTGTTTTTTATGTTATTTATTATTACTGTGATCACGGTGTAATTTAATTTTTAACCTTTTCCTTAAGTTAAATTTAGATGTGTTAGATATGCACTCTAGCAGTGTGAAGTGGTTAGTTCAACCCTACTGCTATCAAGTAGTATGATACTGCTTTAAGCTATAAATAATCTCTACGTCTGATTCAGCATCCAGTTTAATCAGCACGCAGTATAAGAAAGCTTTCAAATTGTCATTCTTTTGTAGAGAGTGCTGGCCGAATGGTTAGAACGTATTGGCCACCAATCCAGGGGTCGAGAGTTCGAATACCGGTTAATTAAGTACTCTCGGAAATGAAATGTTGAATAGCGCTGTATAGAGATTATAATTATTTATATTTTAATATTTTATCTATGTTTTTGGAGCACGACCTTTTTCCTTTTCAATTGCTGGATAATTTTCCATAGCACATTATTTTTCAATTAATATAGAATAATTCCAGTGTAATCAGCATTTCAGAATTTCCAAAGTTATGTTATAATATAAACTTATTGATGTTCATTTTGATGGCAGGCTCGTTAATAGAATAGAATCGACTATATCTAGATGTATGCGAAGTCACATTTATGCTCTTCGAATCCTTCGGTCTCTTGCTCCCCATCTTAACTGACAGTGATCTATTATTCTTTCTCTTCTTGAAAATGCAGCTCTGGTCTGGATTGGTTCATGTAATCAAATCATGTAACTAAAACAACAAACTTATTAAAGCGTTGTCATGGTTCGAACTGCATGTGGATGTGCACTATGATTTCAAAAGCTTTAACTCTAGAGTCGTCATGAACTATCCGAACAACTTTTGATTCTGATTGATTCTGTTCCCAAAAACGATTATTAATTTTACGGGCTCATTTATACTTTAAATGAGTAAAATAATTATAAAAATCAGTCATTGACTTTCGTCGCTATGACGTCACGAACTTAACGAATTTATAATGTTGGAGATAGGATTTTCTATCGCTTGGTAGGGATAATTCGATATCCAAATATCCAAATAGCAAGAGTCGATTCTATGTAGGTATGTACTTACTCTATGTCTATACCTAGTATCGTCGATTAGGCTTTGAAGTGCCAAAACCCTCGTATTCAGATCGGGTGTATTATTCGATGAGTTGCAAACCCACAAAGGATGAGATTAAGCTTTGGTACAGTTTTCAAAGACGCCCACGTAAATATAAATATACTAATTATATAAATAATGACTGTTTTACAAAATAGGTAGTATTTTAGGATTTTAATAATATTTTTTATCAATATAATGCCGGATGCTTCGTCAGAATAGGCGCACAAATGTCACAAGCCTACAAACCAGGAAGAGGAGTTAGGCAAGGCTGCATTCTCAGCCCGAGCCTCTTTAACATTTTCCTCCAACAGGTCATTAATGATTCGAACATCAAGAACCTCGACAAGGGAGTGAAGATCCAAGGACACTCTCTCAACTACCTGGCCTTCGCAGACGATATTGATATCATCACCGAAAATGCTAACAATTGTGCTGCACAAATCAACTCGTTCTGGAAAACATCATCAGACTTCGGCCTTATTGTTTCTAAAACAAAAACAGAAATAATGATCTCATCAAAACAACCCAGGGTTATCGACGTCAAAGATCCTAGTGGCAATACAATCAAACAAACCAAGTCTTTCAAATATCTTGGCCAAACTCTCAGCAATGATGGATACCTCTCAACTGAAATCCGCAAAAGATGCGTTTCTGCCATGAACTCCCTGAACAAATTGATGCTCCTTTGGAAGGCCGATCAACTTAACATCAACACCAAGATTAGAATCCTCGGCTCCCTCGTGTACAGTGTACTTCTTTACTGTTGCGAAACATGGCCA
>JAYJLU010369951.1:0-13351 GCA_036873645.1 Minona dolichovesicula | reverse complement strand
AAGCGTATACCTAGCTTTGTACCGGACATCGGTTGTACTTAATTGGATTGCAATTGAGATACTTTCTATTTAAAAGATTAGTTAATGCAAGTTAAGGGTAAGTTAAGTAGACCCTGTACTACTTACCTGTCTTATGCGAGGTTTTTTTGTTGGATACTAAAAACTGGCATAAGACAAGGACTACTGTATTGTGTATAATAATTTTAGAAAAAAACGTTATTGTCTATTTGTGTTTTGTGTGATATTGGAGTTAAATTTTGATTCACAACTTTAATAAAATTCTCTATTTTCGCGTGTAAAAAACTATCTCTCAAAAACGTTTAATTTTATAACCATTTATCTGAAATAGGCCAATATGCAAAATACTTAATTGGGGTCAACTAGATCAGTAAACGTACTGTTTTTGACTCCATAGAAAACTCATATTTTTGTATAATTTTACTTTGTGCATGTAGTTAAGTGTCCTCTTTTTGTATGTACCTTACCTAATGTGTTTTCTTAAATAAATAATTATTAATATTATTAATTCCATCATCATATAATCCATATTGTCAAAATGTATGCAGAAGATTTTTATAGTTTGTATGAACTTGCTTATAATCAAATTTTTTGATGTAGGGACTCAAATGATTTGCCATATTCATCTCGCACTGATAAAGGTTTCTATCATTCTCCAATAATAGGTCCACATCATGAAATATCACACAGTCATAGATGTGGAGCCGGTATACATGCAGAAACCCAATATTATTCATAACTCCTTTGTTAAAATAACCACCATCTACCTGAAATTCACAGAAAATAAAGATATATAAAATCCAACTATGTACATAATGGTTGATTTATAGATATAAATCATACATATTCTTTCAAATTTCAATAAAACTGTAAATAAATATTTTTCATTATTTAACTTCTTTATTGTTACTTTTATGTACATATATGCATATTATATGTGTACATATATAATATGCAAAATTAATTAAAAATATAAATACATATAGAGAGTTAAGATAATTACATACAGATAAATTAAAAACTATTCGAAACATGCAAAAAAAGGAGTTAAGATAATTACAGTAAAGGTAAATTAGAAGGTAAATTACAAATTATTCGGAACCTACAAAAAGTGAGTTAAGATAATTACAAACTAATCTGATTAAAGTTTTCAGAAACTGAGTTTGAGGGCTCTTCCGAGAAGCAAATTATTTGATTTAGGGCTTGAATTCCGAATTCTAATGAAACTACCACATCGATCTGAAGTATAGGACGACCGATAATGATTTTTGAATGTTATCATTTTTCACTCAAAAAGTTCCTGTTGCTCAAGCTGGAAATGTTTTAATAGTGCAATGCGCAGCTGATGGTAAGGAATTCTGTGATGAATAATAGCAATGAATGACCTGAGAACAACAAAGAATAAAGACAGAACTTACATGTTCCACAACATAGATTCCAAATCTGATCATTTGTCTCTGTAAAATTGGGATTAGATGTCGCACCAAAATATTAAGATGAGTCTCTCGATCCCGATATGGAATGACAATAGCCACGGATTTTACTGGGATACAAGTTTGTGGCTTCCATGTTCCATTTGACATATCAAATGAAACTGCAGAGTTCGTGTTATTATCAATGTTTTCATTCAGTGTTGTGTCTGATAACTGTCCCCCTATATAAAACCAAATCATTATTAATACAAATTAATCATTATTAATACAAATTATTTCAATAATGTAAGAATTTTAGTTCACAAAATCTTGGTATGAATAGTATATGGATATTATGGATATATGGATATATGGATATATGGATGTATGGATATATGGATGTATGGATATATGGATGTATGGATATATGGATATTATGGATATATGGATATATGGATATATGGATATATGGATATATGGATATTATGGATATATGGATATATGGATATATGGATATATGAAATATGGATATATGGATATATGGATGTATGGATATATGGATATATGAATATATGGATATATGGATGTATGGATACATGGATATATGGATATATGGATATATGGATATATGGATATATGGATGTATGGATGTATGGATGTATGGATATATG
Organism: Minona dolichovesicula; assembly: GCA_036873645.1. Lineage (NCBI taxonomy): Eukaryota > Metazoa > Platyhelminthes > Proseriata > Monocelididae > Minona > Minona dolichovesicula. Next base: position 11,250 of record JAYJLU010369951.1, on the reverse strand, counting down.
GATATATGGATGTATGGATATATGGATATATGGATGTATGGATGTATGGATGTATGGATGTATGGATATATGGATATATGGATATATGGATATATGGATATATGGATATATGGATGTATGGATATATGGATATATGGATATATGGATATATGGATGTATGGATACATGGATATATGGATATATGGATATATGGATGTATGGATATATGGATGTATGGATATATGGATGTATGGATATATGGATGTATGGATATATGGATATATGGATATATGGATGTATGGATATATGGATATATGGATGTATGAGTATTTTATGGATATTTCTGTTTTGCCTACTCTATTATTATGCTTTCATTGTGAACCTATCTCTTAGATTAAAATAACCATAGACATTTATAAAAATGCAAAATGATGAGTCGAGTGTAAGATCGGTGAGAACCGGTGAAAGTAGCAAATTAACATGAAGTACATGAAGAACAGATAAAATTAACATTAAATATTATAAGCTGGAGACGAGATTAAATGAGTCATCGAAGGGAAAACTATAACTTACAGTCAATCTTATGATTAATCGACTGACTATATGAAGCGGTAGATTCAAAAACGTTTTCAAATAATTATTAATTGTGACTTTATTTTCTCTTTTCTTATCTCTTCTCTTATAAAGTAAAAAAAAAATATTTTGACAATTCTATAAAACATCTTTGCTAAGAGCTATCTATGAGATAACACTTGTAAATTTTGTAATTTGTCATAGTCATGTTTTCCTTGTTGGTTAGATTTTGTTAAATAATCATGCCTAGAATACAAACATTCCTATTCACATTCAGGATAATAATAAATAAAATATCGATTGTCAATTGTTAATGTTAGTAATACCTAATATAAAATATTCATTCCATCCTGTCATATAATATAACAAATCATTAAATCAAGGGCGCACACTTTTAGAATAATGCGCCTACACACGCAGTCATATAACATTTTGAAATAAAATGAGACAAACAGGACATGTGTTGTTACACTCAGCAAATATTTATCGTTACATAATATATGACAGAGTGAATAGATAGTGTTGTTGGGGTTTAAAATGGAGAATTCTTCAGAGAAAGATTCTTAGTTTTCTGACAACTGCAACCAAATATGGAACAGCACACTATTTAACATATCGACATTCATACACAGATCTATTATGAAACAATAGCTAACGAATGAATAACTAACAAACTACATAGAGAGGATATTGCTTCAAAAGGTATCTAGAACGTTTATTATGTGAATGAATTTAGACCAGTAGTGCAGTGAGTCATTGAAACGTTGAAGCATAGAGTATGTACGTACACACAGATTGTATATCGATTTATCCCTACCAAGTGACATAAAATCCTATCTCGACCATTATAATTTAGTGAAGTTCAAATTGTCAAAGCGACGAAACTCAATGAAAGATTTAAATAATTCTTTTACTCAATTAAAGTATAAAAGGAGCGCTTTTGAATGATATAAATTTCATAATAAACTCTAGCAAAAATGTTGTTTTTCTTAAATAAGATAGATTGAACAAAAATGATAGGAAATATACAAGCCAATGTTCTATCACGATATCGAAGTTTCCTAAATTTATATCATTAAAAAGAGCTCCTTTTATACTTTAATTGAATAAAAGAATTATTAAAATCAGGCATTGATATTCGTCGCTATGACAATTTGAACTTCACTAATTTATAATGGTGGAGATAGGATTTTATGTCACTTAGTAGGGATAAATCGATATTCTACGTCCTTAATACTTTATGCATTAAAGTGTATTTCTTATTTTCGTTCACATAGGTCCTAATTGCTGTTGTTGTTCTCTGTTGATCCTATAGGATCCTGTATAGCCACAATCTGTGTTGATTGTATTGTGGTCATTATGTAGTGGTTCTGGTGATAGAAATAACTAATATAGGACATTTTTGAGGACTTTGTCATCGAGAGTGGCGACTATCAGTTGCAGATATGAGTGCTGGGGGAAAGATTGGAGAACGAACTGTACATAAGTATGCATGCTTCATTTAATGAAATTTTGAATTCGTTTTGAATTGTTTTATAATCTGAGAGTGATTCTCATTCAACTTCTGGTGAGAGTTATTCCTAAGATGTTCATTTGATCCATTCTTTTTACGTGTTTTAGGAGTATGTATTGCTTTGTCAGTTTTTGGTGTAAATATGTACAATTTACATTGTGCGATAATATTTTGACGATTTTTGTCGAAAGCAATCTTTTAGTAATTTTGATTGAAACTTCACTATCCATCTTTGAAAAATCGTCAAGAACTAAAGAACAGAATCGAACTAAAAAACTAAAAAGCTATTTGGTTTTGACAAAGTTGTAATAAAAATCATTTAATATTTAAAATTTGATTTCGAAAAAAATCGTCAAAAACTTGCATATGCACATTATTTACCAATCAAGTGTTGTCTGCATGTTTCAAAAGCGAGTTTTTTTATTAAATGTCTCTAAATCTGATGCAAACTGTTCACTGAATCTCTTCGCCTATTCGTATTAAACTAATCAAAATTGTAATATTGTCATAATGATTCAAATTGTGTGTTTTCATAAATTACGTATTCAAATAAATGGAAAAACTTACTCAATAATGGAGACGACCAGGGACAAAACTGAAAATGGTTAATAAACAAAAATGCTGATTGTAATTTCATATACATGTTGTGTAATAATTGCGTAAGTGTGTTTGCTATATTTAGGATAAAAACAGTACCAAATAATTAAATAGATTGTAATCTAGTAGAAAAAGAAAAACTAAGAGAAAACACAGCAGATACAACAGATATTTATCAACATGAGCAATCTTTTAATATCCAGATGAAATTATGATTTGCTCCAGGAGGATAATAATGAAGTGGATTAAAAATTTAATGCATCTTTGGGCGGATAGAAATGAAGTGAGTAAGGGTCGATATTTGTTAGAATTCGCTTCAGTGTATAGAACTTGTTGGGCCGGAACTATAATTTCTCGTTTGTTGAAAGTATATGGTGAACACGCGTTTATTTATTTATCCCTACCAAGTGACATAAAATCCTATCTCGACCATTATAAATTGTGGAAGTTCAAACGGTCATAGAGACGAAACTCAATGACTGATTTTAGTAATTCTTTAACTCAATTAAAGTATAAAATTAACGCTTTTGAATGATATAAAATTCATAATAAAGTCAAGAAGAATTTTTTTTCTTGCTCATTAAGATAGATAGAACAAAAATGATAGGAAATATACAATAGTTTTGTCACGATATCGATCTTTCCTCATAAATTATTATATTTATGAATTTTATATCATTCAAAATCGCTCCTTTTATACTTTAATTGAGTAATATAATTCTTAAAATCAGTCATTGACATTCGTCGCTTTGACAATTTTAACTTCACTAATTTATAATGATGGAGATAGGATTTTCTGTCACTTGGTAGGGCGGTGCTTCTTTATGGTTGAAACCAACGCAACGAATTGATTCGTAGAACTTGATCAAATTACAATTATTACGTATTACAAAACTTGCGAAGAGGGTATTTTGAGGGTGATTTTTTAACATTATGTTCCACACAGGATATGACAACAGAAGCACTGAATGAAATTAAATCATTAAAATACCCCGTGTTTCCGTAAAGTGTTTCATATTGATTTTGGCATATATGAAATATATAATATACATCGTACGTACTGGGCTTGAGTATTGGACCGATTTTAAGTGAGATCAAGAGCAAACATTGCGAACCATTATAGTTTTTGGCAATTTATTAATATTTACTTCGGTATCACTACCTTTGTGGGGGAGATGGTAAGTCCATTTCTATCATACTATGAAATGGGATCTCAGTTCTATTTCATGGGGTATTTTGGGGTATATTTAATGTCATTGATTCCAACTTCTCCTTCACCTCCTCCTCCTCTTCTTCTTCTTCTTCTTCCTCCTCTTTTTTGTATACTAGTCTAGCATTCCAGTTTTTCGGTTGGTATCGGTCATATTATCCTCTTCCTGTTCAGTCCTGTTCAGTGCAGAACCATATTTTCAATATTTTAATAAAGTAAACTTCTTATGTAAATAGGATAAATCAATTTCAATAGTTACTTCAGTAGTTACTTCAGTAGTTACTTCAGCAGATTTAGATCATCCACTATTCCCACTCTCCTGTTCGTGTATGATAAGCCTATTAGATATACCCCTTGTGAAGCACAAGGAAATTTAGCTATCGAAATCTGAATCTCCAACATGACACATCAAAGTCTCAATATCATCAATAATGTAAAAGCATGGCATAATATTGAAATATAGCCATAGAAATCAACTAGCTTTCTGACTGACTGGCTTCAAACCGTCTACAAACCGTCTATGAGTAGTACAATTTTACGTGAGATTAAAACCAAGCATTAATGAAAAACAAAAACTATCACAAAATATTAGAATAGAATAGAATAGAATAGAATAATGCTTAAAAATGTTATTAAATGTATGTCACTTACGTTACCAGATATGAAGATAAACTCCCGTGCATTGTATTTAACAATATTTAGACATAATAGACACGCAATTACGATTAATGCAATCAAGTGGAAAATATTGATCATTTGATTCAATTTTCTTTGCATTTGACTTTTAGCTCCTTTTATGGTGATTTACTTCAACTGAATAAAGAAAATTTAAGTAGAAACATGTTGAAAATCTGCCGGAAAACAATTAGATTATCAAATAAAGAGATGCTTGAGAAGCTCAAAATAATCAAGGAAAGCGCATCTACATTAAAACATGGAAAGTTTTATGTTGAATGAACAGTAGTAGATGAGATCAACATCTGGAATCAGGTTTTGTAATACAGGGAATCAATGTTCACAGAAAATAATATTGTAACTCTATAAATCAATTATTAACGAAATTGATGAATGAATTGTTACAAAGTATACTTTATTTCCTTCTATTGTTATCGATTTTATTGTTGCTATTCTCTGAACTATCACTGAATCCTGGTTTAATCCCACAATTGATAATTCACTTTTTAACATTACTCATTACAGATTTTATCGAGACGACCACCCATGATCAAAGAGGTGGGGGGGGGGTATCGCCATGTGAACGCATAGCTCTCTTGCAGTCAAGTTTCAATCTTCCCAACAAACCTACTGCAATAAACAATAGGTAGTATAGCAAATAGGATTTTAAGTACGTACTATATTCCTCCAAATCTTAACACAAAAACTACACTCTCTGTTATAAACTTTATATGACAATCAATCGACATGATGTATTTTCAATATATCGTTCTATGATACTTTTGTGTGTGGAGACTTTAATAAAATTGAGTTTAAATCATTGGAATGCCATCATGATATTCAAAACGTCATCAACCTTCCAACCCGAGGAAATGCTACCTTAGATATTTCATTATTGAATCATTCTAATAAAAGGGAACACTTCCCCAAAACAAGTCCCAAAATCAGAACTTCCTCTTTTATAGTCAACAAACCGAGCAAAATGACTGTTAGTAAGAATCTCATATTCAAATCTGATTGAGATACAATTCTGTTTGACGACATCAACGTCAGAGGTGACATATTACCCTTCAGTCTATTTTTGAAGATTGCAACAAATGTTTTCTTGAAGTAAAAATTATTCTAAAGACAAAATATGAATAAATCCATTTATCAAAAGTCTGATTGTTAAAAAAGTGAGATGTTTATCATAAGAAAAATCATCAACTATATGCAATGTTTACAAATTACATAAAATGTCAAAAAGAAATTCTGAAAGCAATATCTCAATGGTGGTAATTTCATCAAATTCTAAAAAAGCGTGGAATGTTATCAATAAATTTAGAAACAACTACTAAAGTCAAATATGCCACTAAGCAGAGGAAATCAATACTTCCTTTACAAAAGTATTTTCAGAATCTCAACCTTTACCTCCAACAAGTTCACAAGAACCAATCTTTTTCAGACATCGAAAAACTTTAATTACAACCCTATCAAAATCCTTATTCTGAGTAATTCTGAGCCAAATCATTTCGGTCTTCCAGTGACACAACTATAGTGCATTAATATGTAACTCATGATATTATCTGCAAAAACTGGAAGATTCTAACATCACGGAAAATGAATTAGATGGTTTATGATGAGGAACTCTGTCGAAAGCTTTGGAAGCATCAAAAGCTATGATTGATGAGTTCCTCATCACGAACCACCTAATTCATTCAAAGTTACCAAATGGTTTTCTGATCAGCGGCTGGTGGGTAGCTATCCTTCCACTACGTAAACAATACGTATATAACAACAGTTCAACCGACAACTATATGTTACGGTAACTTCAGGTGTTCCACAAGGAGGTTAGAAACATTACCATCACTATAAATAAAATAAAGGATACATCGCTACCACGTCGCATATCGGTCACTGGTTCTAAACTCGTTGAGTTACGCCACCAGACTTTTCTCCAATGGTGTATCGCAATCTTCACTATCCGAAATTGATAAACTACTGCGTAGTAAATTCCGTCGACTATTATGCTCAAACTCTGACTCTTATACTAACTGTTTAAAATATTTCAAGATGATTTGTTACAAAAATGATGTCATTTATTTAATAAAGCTTTTCAAGCAAGTTTATTGACAAACAAGTCTAGCTAAGTTAACAGTTTATTCTATAATGTTTTTCATTTTTACTACATACATATGTCACTGTTTATTATTAACACAACTGATGCATACCTTTTATATGTATAAACATTGATTCCCATTTTTATTTATTAAAACGTTGTGATTATTATTTATTCAAAATATTGGATTGTTGAAGAAATGTATGAGCACTGTATTAACTATATAACTCTCAAAAATATTGAAATATTTATATATATATCGATGGTTTTATTATATCTTGGATGGCAAATTCATATCTCTGCCATGCTAATCTACTGTTTTATTTCCTTGGTGCTACCTGCTTCCGCCGCGGTTCGTAATAAAAGATCCCAGGAATTTGACCATCCTGCCAGAGAAGACCCAAATTAGCGAATGATGTTAAATTTTATCGGCCAAAGGCTTAAAAAGGTATCTCAGCAAGAATTTAGATTTCGGTTTTCTTTATGATTCACAGAGCTACATATTATGTGTCTATAACAAATTCACATCAACACTGCGTGATAGAATGTACCTACAGAGACAGTATCTATTGAATCTTCAATTTGAAGATGTGGCACTGGGTTCTACTGAGTTCTCTTGTTTTCATTCTCATTCAAGACATCATTTCATGCAGTTAGTATTCCTTGATTCATGAGTGGTGATTATTAATATTTTTCTATTGTTTCAAAAATTGTTTTTTGGTTATTAATTTATTTAGAATGAAATTAAGGAAATGTTTTGTTAAGTATTTTGTAAAATTAACGAACATTATGTCACGTTTTACATTTTTTATAGACGTAATTGATCTTTTAAATTTAAAATAGGTATTTTTCTGAAATTAGAGCAACTTCACATCCGAAATAAAGGTTACTTTTCTGAAAGTAAAGTTGAAAGGTGTAACGTGATTTGTGCAAAGTTAAAGTCTCATAGGGTTAAAGGTTAAAATCGAGTCAGAAGTAATTGTTCAGGTACTGGTTGTCCAAAGTTCAAATTTTAAAAGCTTTATTCGAAAATAAGATTCTCATCATATTGATGAAATATTCAAGTTAAAAAAATGGATATTCACAGTTTGGCAACTTATCCAATCAAATAGATTATAAAACATTAGGCTCCATAAAAAATATTCGATTGTTTTTTTAAGTTTGCTTAGTGAATGCTATTCTTTTTGGGGTTGAGCCAACTAACGAAACTGGCGTCACGTTGACCGATAATAGATCAAAATAATAACATACATATACATACATACATATTTCTTATTAGGTAAATAATTGGCCATAGTGGACTCTATGCGGTCTTAATCGGGTTACAGTATTGATCATTAAATTAAAATCCTCAATATACATACAAACGTTTTATAACGGTTGCTAAAAGGCGTTGCTAATCAGTTTGTCTGTATGGCAACCGGATAGATATTGATTGTATGTGAGAGAAAGAGAGAGAGAGCAAATCATTGTAATAAACATTTTATCTAAAACCTTATGATCTCAAATCATATAATCGTGAGAAAGGACATCGTAAATAAATAGTTAACTCACTTTAAATTTTTGATATTTCCTAAATAGAATGATTATGTGAATACACAAACAATAGTAGGTTGATATTGATACAATAACAATGCAGAAATACGACATATTCACTGTATGCGACTCTACTTCAATATTCAATTATATGAGACCCAAGCATGAATTATTTATTCCTAATAGCTTAACTCATATTACATACCTCGTGCATAGTTAAAGTTAATGCGCCTTTCAATAAGTTTATGCCACAATGAAAGAGGCGATCCATATCTTATAGGAAACACTGCTTATCACGACTGTGGTATAGTAAATAAATAGCAAGTGGTAATTGGTAAAAGATTAAATAGTGAATAGTAAATGCGATCTACAATGATTTCGTTTCACTTGCAGATGGAAAACATCACTTGTTGATTTCCATCGACAGAGATATTTTAAAACCATGTTTAGATTGTGAATGAATTTTATTGGCGATTGTCGTAATACGCGTACGATGTTAACTCATTACTTATGAATTTATTGCTTATCTCATAATAGATTCTCATTTAAAGTAACCTCAAATTTGTTAATTAATAAAAGTCTTCACTAAAAAGAAGACAATCTGCTTAAAGGGATTTATTCCTAAAACGCTTTCGAAGCTACTGCTTCCTCATCAGTTGCTTCCACAAAATTTGCTCGAAAGGTGCTGCAGATTTATGATTAAATACTTTCCTTAGATTCTTCGTGTGGTCATTACCTAACAATTGGGAAAACATATTCCATTTGAAAAATATCTTTTATGGACTTTGGATTTTGTAGGAAATGCACAAAAATCGGCCATTTTGAGTTTTTGCAATTTAAGGGAAATTATTTGATCAAATTGCACCGAATTATTATTCTGTTGTTCTATACTAACAAATACGGTCATTGAAAAAAAATGAAGTTGGTATGTCCGCCGTGTCAGGTGGCCAAAGTTGATGTTCCACTTCTAGAGCGTTCCACGGTAAGGTGTGTTTTTAGAATATTTTTATAAAACTTATTTTTTAGTTAAAACTTATTCCATTTCCTTTCCTTTTCCTGAGTTTCTTTCCTTTTAGATGCTGAATTGTCTGAATCAAGAATTTTCTGAATTCAAGAATTTTCTCCATGACTTCTTGCAAAGTCAGGCATTACAGAAAAAAACTTTGTGAACAATAAATGAAAAGTTGTTATGTGTCATGTATATACTGTTAGTTGCTTGTGATGTAAAGAAGTTTGACTCCTCTATTTTTATTGGATAAATGACAATTGGACTTAAACTTAAATGAATTGTTTAGATGAAAGTTACATCATATTTATGGGTGATGTAGCTGACAATCTTTAGAGCTCGAATCATTACGCAACAGATTTTCTGATATTGACTAGATATATCTAAATTAGAATGTAATATATAATTATTTAGAATATTAGAATGTTAGAATGTAACATAATGATTGCTTAGTATGATATAAGAATTATATAAGTGTGATTCATGCCAAAGCAATCACTTCAATAACTAAATATGTACACTCTAAATAAACAGATTAGCGGGAAAATTCATTTACATGTAAAAGGCCTATCAAAATATGGAAGTAAATATTTTGTGATGACTGGAACTTATTCAGCATCTAAAATCTGAGTCCTGAAAAGGAAAGGAAATGGAATAAGTTTTCACTAGAAAACTAAGTTTTATAAAAATATTCTAAAAGCACATCCTTTACCGCGGAACGCTCTAGAAGTGCACATATACATAGATAGGTCTAAGAATTACACTTTATATTTCATTTTTTGCTCTTATATAAGTATCCCGAAATATCAATAATAACCAAAAACTAATAATTAAATTATTTTTGTTATTGGTACTGCATTAAAAATATCGGATTCTTTAATATATTCCGACTTACTGTACTCTCCAGTATAACTGAGAAACAAGGGTTTGAGTCAAATACAATGAAAGTTTAATGATTTATGAACTGTGAAACAAAATAAGCAAACATCCCCCACCTCAATAAATATAAATATCCTTATGTCTACCAAATAGTTTTATATAAAGTAATCCAATAAGATTTCAGGCATAATGACAATTGTATGCAATTATATGCTTTAAAGAAAACTAATTAAACATTTTTTTACAACATTGATTATTGATTTTCATTAACTTTATGGCATTACATTTTATAACAATGCCATTGATATCATTGATATTGATTTTATCTTCAATGCCACTAATACTATATCCAGTATAGACATACCTATGTGTATATAGGTATGTCTATTGTTTTCTACATACTTAACTTTTCTTCATTTTATGTAATATAAAATGTTTTATCTATGTAAAACATTTAGAAATCTCTCCATTTAATGGAACTTAAATCATACAGTCGTGTAGGTAATTAAAAAAGAAAGAAATCACTAAATATATAAAGTTAACTCACTTTCAATGTTTGATACATATTTCCTAAATTGAATGATTGTATATTGTAATTCCACTCATATTGATGCAAAATATAAGGAGAGGAAGATGGAGTATAATGTACATATAATCAATCAGAAATAGCACCTAACAATTTTGAAATATCCACTGTTTCCACTCAAATGAAATATTTTAGTTATACATTTTCTTATTACATATTTAGACAATATTAATAACTAGATTATTCATGCGTTCTATTCAATTATTACAATAGCGCACATCTACACAATCCCTCCTAAGTCGTGTAGATAATTTGAATATTTGTCGGTCTAATTGTTAAATAATAAGGAAATCGATATGTATTGATACATACGTATGTAACATGGTGTGTAACATTTTGAATTCAAATATCAGCATCAATCACACCTACATATATACATAAGATTACCCGGTAATCAAACTCATCTCCGTTTAATGATTTAGATTTATTCTAATTTTATCACAGATAAATCCAAAACCTGATCATTTTAAAAGTATTAGCCTGAATTATCAATTGATTTTATCGATTTTATCGTATACACTTATCTAAGCCTATGGCAATAGGCTAGTTAGCTCATAACGGCCTACAGCCATGCTATATATAGGTTTGTTGAAAATGG